>JAHQZX020005199.1:0-83748 GCA_019804575.2 Pseudotulostoma volvatum
AAAATTCCATAACGGCGGTGGCAGAAAAAGCCGAAACGGCCTTGATTAGTAATCCATAACGGAGCTCATAACGGAAAATGGAAACGGGGGTGCCGAACAGGCCCTAAGCCGGCGTTCAATTTTTAGGAGTTCACATATCCATTTCCACATTTGACCTAGCAACTGTTTCGGCGTTTATTTTCTTTGGGATCTGATCCGGCGACCACCCTTCCCTTAGTTCTGCCGACCGCCCCTAGGCTCGAACGATCCCCCGTGACTTTGTATTGGTAGAAAATCGGCGGTTGCTTACTCCGACCAGTGTTATTTAGTGAGAGGGCTTAGGGCTAGGGCTAGAGATTAGGGCAAATCGTAGATAAAAATGTAAATATACTTAGTATACACATTGGGCTTGTAGTATCAGCTACCCAGTCTCTAATGGCGTCAAGTCAATCGCTACTACCCTATCTATATGTCCGTATGTCTATAGAAATCATGTAAACAAATGCATTTTTATTCTTATTCCTTGCCTTGTCTAAAAGGGGACTATCACTAAGGACATGAAGGCTCTATTTATGTCCTTCAAACCGGTTCTCATATCTTCGGTAGTCTGGGAGTCCCCATCACTGTAGTATCAGAATCCGGTACTTTATTATAGAACTGTTGGGCTCTCCCAAGAGTCCTCCTTGTTCCAAACCAATTGCCGGTATATTCCTACCATCCAAGTTGCTACTAGTATTGGCAACAGTTGGTTGTACCCAACAGTCTTCACTGTTCCAACTATCGGTACATTCCTACCGTTTAAGTTGCTACTATGTAGTATTCGCAACAGTTGGTTGTACCCAACAGTCCAACTACCGGTATGTTCCAACACTACAGGACTATGAAAGCTCTGGAGATAAAAACCAGCCCACAGACCCTTCCCTTACAAACCTACTATCCTGTTATAAAATAACACTTCAATAAGCAGAGAAGACAGGGCTATATCGAGAAGGTCGAGCTTAAATGTGACCGTGGTGGCAAGTACAAAGATCGTCTTTCAGAGGGCTAGAGAAAGCGTGCTGGATCTACTACTCTTACAGACTGAGCTGCTGAGCATGCCCCTTGGTGTATGGAGATACAAAATAATCACCATAATCGCCAGGGACCACCCGAATCAACTCATACAGCTCATCACCGTCAAGACGTCATCCAGAATTCCAACCATATCAAATAACGACTCAATGTCGGGATTGCACCACATTATCTTTCATCTCTTAGGGCAGATGGCATTGAGAGTATTCGACCATAATATTCGACCACGAGATATCTACAACTTTGCACGGGATGAGCGAAGGCAATTCCTTGGTAATAGAACTCCAATTGAGGCCCTCTTATCCTTATTACCAGAGGAAGGTGATTGGATTATCAATTATAAAATCCGTGATGGAGATGATCTTACTGTTACTACGGTATTCTATACACATAAGACATGCGTATAGCTTCTACAGCGTTTTCCTTCTCTCATTTTTATGGATAGCACGTACAAGACCAATAAATATAAGATGCTGCTTCTGGATATCGTGGGGTCTACTGCGACATCAGATCTTCTATGTTGGTTTATTTCTTGAACCTGCAGGTCTGCTCCAGGTTCTTACAACCTCTTACAACCTCTGGCTCAGCACCAGATTCCAAGTGTTGATTAGAGGAAGCTCCTTTTCAAGATATAGACGCCAGTGGCAGTCAAATTCATGAAGCCCCAAGGAGGCTCTAGTATCAAGATGTTGCTTGATAATATGAATACGTGGCATCCCTAAGGTCCTTCTAGTAATCCCGCTGCATTCGGGGTCATGTGGTATAGTACTTGAGCTGCCTTCCGGGAGGAAGCGATTCACCATTTTAAACACCTCCTTCAAGGCATACATTGACACCTTCCCAATGACCAGTCGGAATAGAGTGATTTGATGCTGTAGAATCTTCCGTATCTGATTATCTGCAATCTCTTGGAAGATATTGTGACAGGTAGCCAAATCTAATATGAACTAAAGATAAAAGAGTTCTTGATTCAAGTTAGGCGCTATTAGGGTGAGTCAGTGAAAAGAAGTACCCCAACGAAAGTTACAATAATAATAATAATAAATATAAGAAATAAACATTGACGAGCTACCCAGCATCAAACCAATTAGCAGGTTGACAAAAATCAGTAGCAAGGCCCGCAAACCGATTGAAGAGAAATGTCCAAAGAGACTGTAGCAAAAGCTTCCCTATATTTGGACCTCTGAGATCTAGTCCTAAAGACTTACCCCTGGTGATAGAGAATGTAGTTAGATTAGTCAAGCAATGGAATATAGATATTACGCCCATCAGCGGTGGTAAAGCGTGACAAATCCATTTTATAGTCGGAAAACACTTCTGCGAAAACTTGAATTCAGTACCATCATCAGGTGCGCGATACTTTGAGGCGTTGTAATGCTGGTTGAATTCCTGGTCAATCTCTGTAATCCCAACCAGGAAATAGTGCATTCGACTCCATCCTGTGTCGACTAGTGACAGGGGCTTATTATCATCGTGACTATGAGAGAGTATCGGGAATGATTCATATTTCTCATCGAGGCGTATATCGTTAGCTAACTCCTCCTTCGATGACTCGGGGCTCTTCCTGTCGGTTGCCCAATCACTATCTAGCGAACCAAGGACTTCAATCGGAAGACTATTTGTTTTGCTGTTTAAAAGTCCGTCGCCTTCAATCTTTGTCACAATTCGGTCGTTATAATGCTGGCCCCGGAAACCTGGCAGCATGATATGCCACTTCGCCGTCCATGCCCCGCCGACAATTGTGATAACGTTCCAAAGTGCCTTGGGATTTTCCTCCAGGCCGATCCGAAGTAAGTATGAACACTGAAGAGACCATCTGTCAAGTAGTATGCATAGCGGTAGTCGGCAAGTTGCTTTATCACGAAGGAAAGGCCATCCAGTATCTATCGAGACAATACTTTGGCGGGTGAAATTCACGAGCGCATCAGTCAATAGCATTCCCAAGGACTGGAAACTCCATCTTAGCCTAGATATCACTGCCCAAGCCATACTGAACACGTGTCTGTCAAGTACGGAATCAAGAAATCTGAGTGGAAAGTCATCGACTCTAATGGCTCGGTGGATAACTTGAAGAGTAAAATACTCAACCCCGATTCGCTCAGCTCGACAAGTCTTTAAAACTTCCTCTGTTGGAATCCCTGACTGCGAGAAATAGGCAGTAGAAGGCCATTCTTCCATGCTGTTCCTTCTTCCTTCTATATCGATAGCAGAGTAATTCCCGACCTCCCTTCGCATATCGAAGTCTTTCTCCCGCTGACCAAAACCACCTGAACTGTTAGTTTGGCAAAACCCTTCTTGTGCTAACTAAGTTCTTCAAACCACCGTCCTTATCATCAGAAGTGTCACTATAATTACCATCCTTGTAGTCTTGGGTAGAATCAACGGCCGGGAGACAATAGTTTAGGCGTTTCTGGCCGGTATCCTTGTCATCTTCATCTACTTCTTCAGCATCATGATTAGAGGTTGGAAGTAAAGATAAGGATAGAGGCGCAGATGAGACGTCTTCCTTCCGGTCAAAGCTTCGATAACCTGGGAGTTGTACTATAGGTTTAATTGTCATGCTTTCGCATGCGGGAGTCCAATACACTGAAGTAGTCGCTGGAGTTTCAGGGGCTCCAGCACAAAAGTTGCTATTCGATCTAAGAAATCGGAAATCATTCTTGGGGAATCGAAAAGATAGCTGAGGGTTCTGATCATCTTCCATCGGGATCCGGGTTTGATAAAAGTCTTCCTGGTGGGAATCTTCCCCTTTATCCATTGAAGAAGCATTACTTGTCTCCGAGAGTTGAACAGACGATCGTATATGCTTATCTTCCTTCGCAATCAAGGTTCGGGGCTGAAAATGACTTCCACCTTGAATTTCAACTTCACGCGATAGGAAAGGAGTAGGAATCGTAGAGTCTTCTTCATAGCGCCGGGTGGACTCGTCACCATTCTTCAATCCATGCCGTGGGAGATAACCGATAGATTGATCACTGGGGGAAGATAAGTCCTTCACATCATGTTTGTCTCCACAGAACGTCTCAAGCCATCTGCGACCTAGTATGATGTCACATTCAAGGTCTGCTATTAGCAAGGGAACATCCCTTTGCTTTTGCCCGTTGACTTGCAGATCGGGAAGCACCACCCCTCCATTCTTCCATCCGGCAAGCGGCAGGATATCTGTCACATTGTATCTTGCGGCTTTGGCGGCGAGAGACCTCTTCATCAATGGAAGGCAGTCTAGCCTCTGATCGATGATAGCGCCGTAGGAATTGAAAATGGGGCAGTGGGAATTCCAACGATCTTTAACCGTAAGGATCCGTTGATTGTTAGCATAATTCTTTAAAGTATAGAGGTTGGTGTCTGGTATTGGGATTCGCAACTTCCTTCCCGAGAATAGAAGCTCGTCCTTTTCGAGACCGCTGCGGCCCTTCCTTCCGGCTCCTTTAGCCATTTCGTTGTTATGCTTCATATTGTTCTCGACTCTCTTGCGGTTTGGGTTCGTCTGCGAGGTGCTGCGTATGCAGCCAAGCTCAAACAGACAGGGTGAAATAAAAAAATAAGTGGTACTTAATATTATGTGATAGGTAGCCAAATCTAATATGAACTAAAGATAAAAGAGTTCTTGATTCAAGTTAGGCGCTATTATCAATAAAATATTAAGTACAGGAAGCGAAAAGAAAGAAAGAGAAAAGAGAAAAAGAGAAAGAAAAAGATCTTCAACTCATGTACCGGTGGTGTGCGGAGACAGAAAGCTGGGTATGTGCCGGATCGTCACAGATACTCTCGTGTTGATTCTTGATGGTGTTCTTAAACGACCTGATTACTCCTAGAATATCATTCGTAGAAGTTCCGAGGTCCCGCTTCAAGATCCAGTGGCTGCCATCACTCCGTGATGTTGTCTTTTCTCAAAATGACGGTAGTCTTTTGTAAAGCAGGTGAGGAATCGTGTGGCTGTATCATCATTCATCCACTCACTCTGAATATAGGCAATAGCCTCCATCTATATATTTGCACTATACAGGGATCTTTGTCGCATCTTGTGCACGGTTGTTGTAATGCATCCGAATGACCTCATCCCGTAGGATTTCCCGTATATTAGTCAAAATATTCTCCTCTATATGCCAGAAATACAGGATATAGTCAGCCATATCAGAGACCATTCCGATGCTCTTCATCATGGATTGGTCTTTATCGATAAAGATGGTATAAGACGTAGACCATGGCCTGCTTAAACTTCTCGGGATAAAGGTATATGACTCCTCCTTCTCATTTGATATAAAGCCAAACCCAACATAGAAAGTCTGATGTAGCAGTAGACCCCACGATATCCAGAAGCAGCATCTTATATTTATTGGTCTTGTACGTGCTATCCATAAAAAGGATAGAAGGAAAACGCTGTAGAAGTTATACGCATGTCTTATGTGTATAGAATACCGTAGTAACAGTAAGATCATCTCCATCACGGATTTTATAATTGATAATCCAATCACCTTCCTCTGGTAATAAGGATAAGAGGGCCTCAATTGGAGTTCTATTACCAAGGAATTGCCTTCGCTCATCCCGTGCAAAGTTGTAGATATCTCGTGGTCGAATATTATGGTCGAATACTCTCAATGCCATCTGCCCTAAGAGATGAAAGATAATGTGGTGCAATCCCGACATTGAGTCGTTATTTGATATGGTTGGAATTCTGGATGACGTCTTGACGGTGATGAGCTGTATGAGTTGATTCGGGTGGTCCCTGGCGATTATGGTGATTATTTTGTATCTCCATACACCAAGGGGCATGCTCAGCAGCTCAGTCTGTAAGAGTAGTAGATCCAGCACGCTTTCTCTAGCCCTCTGAAAGACGATCTTTGTACTTGCCACCACGGTCACATTTAAGCTCGACCTTCTTGATATAGCCCTGTCTCCTCTGCTTCTTGGAGCGTTGTTTTACAACAGCATCGTAGGTTCATAAGGGAAGGATTTGCCCTAATCTCTGGCCCTAGCCCTAAGCCCTCTTACTAAATACAGCAGTCGGAGTAAGCGACCGCCGATTTTATACGAATACGAAGTCATGTGGGGGGATCGTTCGAACCTAGGGCGGTCGGCAGAACTAAGGGGTGGTCGCTGGGTTAGATCCCTTTTCTTTCGTCAGGATCCCGTTGTTGTCGCATTATTTTACGTCTTTAAGCGGCCGAAAGGCTGCATAGGACGGGTGGGTGCCGTGTAGGGCTTTTCCAACTTATTACTAAGGTAGCGAAAGGAACGATTTGGTACATTGCGCACACGGCGCAACGTCTTGGTCAGGTTTAAGGCACGGGGTAAGGAGCTGGTACTACACTGGACTACTGGATTTACCGACTTCGATCCTCGCTACAGCCAGCTTAGGCAAGAAGCCCAGGGAAATTGCATCCGGATTAAATGGGTTCCTACACCAAACATGCCTGCAGATGGTCTTACGAAACCATTAGCTCGGCAAAAACATAATGAATTCATCAGGATGTTGGGATTAATCGATATTGAGGACAAAATAAGATCCACGGTAATATCAACGGCCAAAAAATTGATCGTGAGTGCTAGGGATCGAGATACAATTACATAAGCTTATAACATGTCCAGACCGCAAGCCTCCCCAGGCTTTTTAGAGAACAAAACAGGTACAGCAGCAGGTGAGTCGCTAACTTGGATGAAACCTTTGTCCAAGAAGTATTTTCCGAAGGACTAGTAACTCGTCTCGGGACATCGAGAATAATAAACCATAAGGGATGACAGGGTCCTTCCCATCCTCATCCAGTTCCAGCACAATATCATGGTCGATACACATCCAAGGACTTATATTATAAAAGTGCTTTGGAAGTTTGATACGGGGATCTGTTCAAACCTTTACCTTGAGGGCCTTCTCGATATCGGCTATACTAGCCGTAAACACTTGAACGCCCGTTTCCTTAGACTTCTTTGTCATGAAAGTACCAAATGCTGCTGAAATCGCACTAATATCCATATCTAGATACTCAGATCTTACCCGTACGCTTGTCTAGAAATAATCTGGCTCCTTGGCTTCTTCTCGTCGTCATCGTAGAAGCTTTAGGTTGGCATAGCCAGGTAGCAGAAGCTCATAAGACATGCTTCAAATTCTATGATCAAAGCCTAGCTCATATTGACAGAATTTCAAACGACAGCAACCGGAAAGTCCACAGGTCTATGGAGTTCTGGGTCTTGTTCATTCCCACCGTATTAGCCACTATTATACTACACAAGGGTTAGTCGGCACGGTTAACATTGGCAGTGGCACTGTCGCAGGTTGCAAAGACTTTACATAGGCTTTTGGAAGGGCCCCTAGGTCTCAAGGGTTCGTCCCGGTCTCTTAAAAGGCTCGAGGGTATCTTCACAAATGATGAAGCATCATAGCTTCCTAACTCAAGGCTTATTTCCTTTTTGGCCTCGGAGGTCCGTCTCAAGAGGCTCGTCTTCATGGATTGAAGGCTCGAAGGCTCAAGGGTGTTTCGTAAACCACAGAGGATGGAGCAACATAGCTCCCCTGGACTCAAGGCTTGTTGCCTTTCTGGTGCTGATCGAGGCTCCTTTACCTTCCCGTTTCGAGGTGGTAGAATTCAGGTTCGCTGGTGTAGCAAGCTATCTTCGATGGTGTAGCAGGCTATATTCGAATGCTTTCTCTTCAGAAGTTAGTGTATGCATTGTTCTCGGTTTCAATTCGCAAAAGGCTCATATTCCAATCGGTATCGTAGGCCTTCGTCCTAGCCGAAGTGCCCGTGCACATGTGCTTTCCCAAGGTACTGTAGGGTGTCAAAACGTAGTACCATAGCAGCGCCGTCTTCCTATGAAAATAGGTAGAGCGGTCGGTTTATGAGGAAATAAGGGGGTTCAGGACAGCGTGACCAAGGTGGTGGATAGCATAACATATATTCCACAAGGTAAATACGTCAATATTATCGGTGGGCTATCATAAAAGAATAAGCATATGTCTGTAATGCGTACCCTCTAGGCCTTTATATAGGCTGTACCACTTGACCAAAAAGGTCATAGAAATGTTAAGTGTATACTCAACATTGCGGCCTAATTCATTATATAGCTTTATGCATTACAGTCTTACCGTGGGAATTACATCTCGGAGGTAAATGTCCGCAGCTCTTACGTCCATTCCGCTTTTTCTTGCATGAACCGCAGGTTTGTTTTGGAATACGCCTTCAGTGCTCTTTTCTGAGTTCACAATTGTTACAAGATCGCTTCAAGATGCATTTTCCACTATGAATCTTTGTCCGCTTGCAGGACTCACACTTAGTGCCTTTAACATAGCATCCGAGAGCCTCCGAGCAAGGGTTTAGGGCACTCCAGCACCATTTCCCTCACCAGCCAGAGACCACGCTCCTCTAATACCATGTTGATCCCTTTAGGTATCTTAACCGTAACTCCTGTTGATGCATCAATCTAGATATTAGACATAGGCCGAGAAACCACGGTATCTAGAGTATTATGGGCGTACATGGAATGGCTGATTGCATTGTCGAACATAAATGCCAGCTGATACCCGGGATATAAAGCCTCTGCTACCTGTAAGGCTTTCGAGAGGACTTGCTTAAGGAGCATCTGTCCGTCCCAGTGACCCTCTTCCTTTCCATATTCGTAGAATTTGGACCGCTTCAAAGGAAATTCCTGGGGCCACCGGCTCTTCTTGGCGCTTGAAAGAGAGGGAGAGAAGATTAAGCCGTGACCATAGTAAAAGAAACCCTGATACCATGATGCCCTTTCCTTTCCCTCTAGGCCTTCAAAGAGCTCCATTGTCGCCGATCCACGCTTGACGCCTTCCATTATTTGCAGAAAAAATACTCTCATCATGTGTGATAAGAATAATTGGATGGCGATGGGGACCTCCAACTTGGCAACCTGCGAGGTGTCGTTTTCCAACCTCGTATCTTCATAGCCCGATTCAATAAGGGCTTATATTTCTTTAGCTAAGTTAAATAAGCCTACCAGGTCAGGACGGCTTTCTTTAATAAACTCGCCGACGAAGCTTGCGACCGCATAAGAATTATCATCATGGGCTGCAAGTCTGTAGGTTCTAAAGAGATCTCAAACTCTTGCTGCCGTTTGAACATGCTTACAATGTTCAATGACTTGGCACGCTCTTGTTACTGTAAAACCAGTACCATAGGCGTTGGGTGTAGTTATGGCTCGCCAATGCCAGGCATGTTACGATTGATTAGTAATGGCTTAGTAATATGATTATTAGTAAGCATATCCTACGCATGTCACGCTTTCATACTACTAGTATAAGTTACCACCAGGAATATACTATACACACACAAGCTACACATATGCCTAAAAGTTGCCTTTTTTTCAAACGCCGTAGGCTTCTCCAGCAGCAGGAATTTCAACTATTTGAGAATATTATGTTTAATAATAATCAATGCTCTATAACTTAGCGTCTATAACTCTACGATCCTTGTGTGGTGTGGTTGTGGGAACGGAGTTCCGGAGTTCCGCCATCATCCATCTATCTCATCCCATTTTGGAATAGCGGGTTGTGATTGGTGAAGAAGTTGGTGGCTGCAGGGGGTGGGTACGCTTGGGCCGAAATCAGTAGGTCTAGGCGTCAACTTCGCTTACAACGCTAAAATGGTTTATCAAAGTATCTCCTACCGAATCCGTCGCCTCACACCACGAAAATGAGTGCCACTCCCTCCAAAACCGCGCGGCAGGCAAATGTGACTAAATCCTGCGTTGTCTGCTCTTAGGATGAAACGTTAAAAATATTGCAGAGTGCAACCTGTCCCAACCAACTGTGTACAGTGTGGTGAATAATCTGATGTGATATGGGAGTGTACGCAAGCCATTCTATCGCAAGCTCGGTCGTGCACGAAAGGTTTCAAAGGCTGACGAACAAGCTCTGTTTGAGTATTCGCTGACCGAAGGTTGGCCTTAGCAAGATGAGATGATGCACCAGTTGGGCATGAGTGAGGCGCTTTGGTCAGTCGGTCTACCGTATCTCGGCTTTTGAAATGTAACAGGTGGACGCGCAAAGAGACAAGAAGAATATCTATGGATAGGAGCGAAATCCTCCTCTGCCGAGCCTAGTTTGATAATATACGCCGGTTTCTTGCGGAAGACTTGACCTTTGTTGACGATTCTATATTCAATGAAAAGATAGGCTGGCGCATCCATTAGCGATGAGGCATGATAAGATGCTAATATATAGCGTGGAAGAACCTGGAGTATTTGTGCTGCCATGACTTTGAATGGATGGCTACCATGTACTAGCTAGGATAACTTCTTTGAGTGACTTGAATACATTTCCTTCCAATAGTCCATCGACATAATCGCCCAATAATCAGAAGCTGGAGAGATAGATAGCATTGATGAATGAATAATAGCATTACTTCATTGCCTACGAACAATGGTTATTTCTATCACGTGGTTATTTGGATGTTACTTTTAGTTAGTAGCTAGTGGCTACTGATAGTACTAGTACTGCTGGTAAATTCTGGTATATCCAGGATCTATTGATAATGCTATAGCCACAAAAAACCAAAAATACATCAATACCGCCCGGCGAGCTCAAATATCTCGGTAACTGGCCAGTAATTCCACTGATATACCTGGTAACTTACTGGTAACATACTAGGATCCATTGCCTGCGACCTGGCGACCCATAATACTCCACGACGTTACCCTGTATGTGTCACATAGAGTGACTGTAGATATTTGCTGTCCGGCCCGTGACCAACCTATCATATGGCCTACTCATATTTCTTTATTCCATCTAGATACTTACATCGCAAACATCAAAGAATATAATGATTATATCGTGAAAACCATTCACAATGGTACTCAACCTTTACTAAAGAACCACCAATCAAGGCCAGCAATCTGCGATAGCTACCTCACCGCAGATGATTGGTCCATGCTGGCAGGTTTCCCTGTCATTTTAAAGCCTGTTGGAATGGATACCAAGAGGCTTGAAGGCGATGCAGTAGGTGGTGAATATGATGCTTTATAGTTGAATATACTTGTTGACTCGGAACATATTATGCAGGGAGTCATGGCGCTTTACGGGAAGTTCACCCTACCATTGAATCCTTGCTGAAAGATGTCAAGACTTGGTAGACCAATACTCTTCTCAGGCTTCCAACAGTTTTTCTGGGAGCTACACTAAGCACTAGGACCTAGTCAACGATCGATATCTTCTAAATGGCCTCTAACTTGAGAGAAGCTTCACAAGTATTACCAGCCCATCAACAAGTCGTCAGCCCATATCGCTGCAGTTTCACTACATCCAAAATACAAATGGCGATGAATTGAGAGGTGGGAGCATCGCCCTAATAGGCAAAGCAATGCGGATATGGCTGTAAGGGCGCAATGAGCGTGTTACAAGCCGAAGACGGTGGAGGATCTTCTTGGCACAGTCGATTCCGACCGGTGCTATAATCTCTGAAGGACCGGGAACCAGAGGAATCGGCCGACTTGCCACAACTGGAATGCTTTATGGAAGAGGGTTTCTGCTGCAGCAGTGATGAAGAGGATGCGGCACCTTCCTCTTATGAGCCGCAAAACACTGGGTCAGTATCTCCCGCGACACTCCAGTAAGTGAATTAGGTATTGTCGCTAGATATATCACTATTTAAATATAGTCCCGAGTTGACAACATAAGCCTATGACTTAATGTTAGCCATATGATACAGCAAGTCTCCGATTCGCTCCCTGGGAGTTGATCCAAAGCATGGTCATTGATTCGCATATCTCAATGACTGATCTGTACTTTTTCAATTTGGTTAGGCATTGAAGAATACTGGCACGCTTTCAGCTAGGCCTTAAAACATACTTAGCATACAATCATTGGGTACCTGGCCTGACTGTGACGCACGGAGCAGATTAACGTCAAGGAATAGCGCATAGGTACAGCTTAGTCCTCCCCATAAAACATATTGAATGCCCAGTATGCTATGGTTAGATAACTCTGGGGCGCCGTTTGGCTTCCATGTGGACCCGACATGGGCCCAAGCGACAACATCTCTCCAACTTATATAGACCAACACAATAGTGGTGAATAAGGAACTTTACCCGAACTCATGTCATTGTCGTCACTTATTAAACAGAGTCCTTGGTTTTATTTTACTCTCTGCAGCAACTATAGTAAACATTAGCTTCATTCATCCCATGTTAAACCATCATTCCAAACAATGAGTATAGGTTTCTCCATTCAGTGCCTGCCAGAAATGACTAGGAAGTTCCCAACGTCCATGTGGGGCTGGTCTCGTTCCAATGACTTATCTTGAGTATTAACCAGGGTGAAAAATTTGAAAGAGTTTGAGGAAGAAAGAGAGCGAGGGGGGGAAGGAGGGCAACTTACCAGATATTACTTCATCGTTATCCGGTAAAGACTACGGAGGCGGGGGGATTCCAGCGACCATATCAAGGAGTCGCTGAAGAGAAAGGACGGCAGTCAAATTCAGTACTAATGTGGAGGAATCAGAGAAGTTCGAAGATAGTACTACATGTATCGATGCTGTATAGTGACAATGATATTAGGGAAAAGCGGAGGCATCTGCAGGAATATAGGGCTTAGACTCTTCACTATAATTATTGCTTTATTGCATTGAGCACACGCAATTGAACACGATGCCAGCACTGTGGGGATGGTGGCGATTTCTTTTCTTCTGTGTCGGGGCTCTTGCCACAGCACTTCCAAAGTTATTTATTTATCCCTGCAGCTGGATACATCCTCCTTATAGTTCTACATGCTCTAGATTTGTACTAATGGTTATTACTGCGATAGGTGATCGCTCCCCTACTTTTCTAGGTGTGATAGCTCCGTAAGTTAGATTCTCCTTGCTGCTGCAACCTTAGCTCATATTATCCACAAAGGGGTTGTATTTCGGTTGCGGGATGTCCTGCGTCATGCATCTTCTCGCTGTTGACAGTTTGTTTTCAATAGCCACGGGATGGAATGGCTGTTCTGCAGCTGAACGTCTTATTGACCTGTCTATACTTTTTCCTTTTCTCCCCCTCATTTCCAGCCTTAGAAACGGGGATACATAATTGACTATTAAAACCACCAGAAGGGCCGATCTTTCTGGTGATCTGATGTTGACTAGCATCTGTTTCTATATATTAAAAACATTGGACTAACCATTGTGATTAATAATAACTTATTAGTGTCCGTACCTCACCTACCGCATTAAAAAGAAAAAGAAAAGAAGAAAAAAAAAGCCTCTCGCTCCCTACAATTACCCATTACCCTGAAAAGTTTCAGGATCAGCTAAGTCTTCCGTTTACCTTCTACCCGTTCACCCGTCCCCGAGAGTTCTTACTACATGCGTGCTCAAGAGTCAATTAGTGCCTTTGAATCTTGAAAGACACTCTGGCACACGCCGATCGGACTCCCTAACATCTAGGGTTAGAATATCTCGCTTGGCGGTCTGAGGCAACCTGCCTTTGGCGTCGCATATTAATATTCCTTGGAGAAATATTTTGGAATGGAGCCCTCTAATTGGTGTAGAGGTTAGTGGCTGCGGGAACTGAGCCGAAGTCAGACATCTGGGGGCATAACCGTCCGTTTGGCCGTGTTTTGGAGATGCGGTGACCTAAGATCACGACCTTAGGTCGCCATTTTCAAAAAAGGACACCACTACAAAACCCACATGTCATTGTGCTATTGAACGAGTTAAACTTTGTCTAGAAATTAACTATTTCATCGTGATTACATATTCTAAATGGTACATTCTATAGCTAGAAGAAGGACGTCTATCCGGTAACTTTGGCTTCAACCTGTCCCAGTGGTTTCCCGTTGAAGGAGTCTTGTTAATAGATGACGAATAATAGGTGGTTGGGACAGAATGTTTTGCTTTATACGTAACAGCCCGATGTGCGACGAACTATATTTTGGGCTACAGGAACTGAGAAAAACCTGGTCAATGCAGCGCCGGGTCGAAACTTGAGATACATAGAGGATACATGCATATATACTCGTCGCAAGAATCAGGTCATTTCTCGCCCGACGTACCATATTTGTAGTGTCAAGATAGCAGTTATCGGTCTAGCATCTGTCCTGAGATTTGATGACCCTAACACGTCTCTCTTCTTGCAATATCGCGTGATCTCCTCTAGCCTCCCATTTAATATTGTCCGGAAGAGGATGTGCGCCGAGGTCTGAACCTGGAGTTTTATCGAAAGGCTCCGTTTGAGGGTGATCAGGAAATATATTATATGAAGAGGGTCTTCTTGTATCAATGTTCAACCTAAATTGGCACCGGTGTTAGCCAGATTATTGTATGATACATATAACTAACTAATACTATAATTTCCATTCGCTAAACCAAGTTCGCGTCGGTCGTTGGCGGTGAACTGGTACTAAGCTTGATTTGGTCAAGTGTAGATCAACTAAACCAGTTATGACCTGAATCTAGAATCTGAATGATAGTTTAAGTACTGGTAGGAATCAAGGAGAACCAAGCGGCTTACTTGACTTCCATGTTGTGAAGTCCTTGATTTCAATAAGGTTGGGGCTGAACGAAAGGCTGCTATTAAAACAACCAACTAGTGGCTATACTAAGAGTATATTATATCAGGCTTCAACGGTTTAATTTTAGAGGGGGATGACGTGCTAATAATACTGCACTAAGCCGCCCAGCACACCACACTGCTAAACGAGACAAATGGGTGTGTCCAACCGAAAATGTTCGGATTATCCTTGCTTATGAGTTAGCGTGTAGTTATAACTCTGTATTAGTTATATGTTCCCTTGAAGGACTGCTAGTTATTATTTTCATTGTTTGCATTTCAAATATTCTTAAAAAGGCCATAAGCCATACTTCTTATGCTGTGGATACTTTTTCTAGCTGACAGAATAAAATCCTAATGCTAGTGTTAAGTGGTCATCCATTCATAATATATACTTGAATGAAATCTTCCCTCTAAGTGCGGTGGTCTCGAGAGAATCTCTAATGGAACCTTCTAAACCTTAAGCTTACAGCACGGCAAAGATTTCCAGGAGTAGAGGGGCCAGTCCGTAGAATATGAGCCAATATTTTACCCTCGGTTCCGTTGTGAGACCAACTTTGCTGAGAGATTTTGCTTCACATTGAAAATATGATGGCTTCGTGTTCAATATTGCGAGTACGACCCCAATGGTCTGCAGAAGAACCCGGTAACGACTATTAATTCAGTCAGCTCTACATAATCTATCAATCGCTATTATAGGTGATACATGCGAATATGAGATAGAGAAGCCCCGAGCGCCAAGGCACGAGTCCAACTGCCAATTTTAGGATTGACGATATTGGGCCAGCCATGAATAGCAACCCAATCCTGGGTCATGTCGGGTGATCCTATGTAAATTGTCACGGGCTTGAATCGCTACCACTCGTGTTACGGGCCATAAATTAAAAAATCCTCTCTATAATTTCTCTTTTGTTATTTATCCGCATTTTGTAATGAGATAACGGGGTCCTAACATGTTATGGTGGGTATAGTGGCGTTTCAAAGATGGTTATGTGGGTATTCTTGCTTGGTTTATGATGTCCCAACCAGGGTGGCCTAGGTCTAAGACTATGTATGTAGTTCTACATTGTAGTCCTCTGGAACACGGAGAAAGCCCCTATCATATGATATGATGGTACAGGAAGATTTGGATAGGGTGTGTAACGAAGCCGAGGCCGACTTTAACATTCGGATTCCTAGAATAGCTAGTTACAACGGACGCAGCTTCAGGATTTTCAATACCTAACGAAATCCTATGTACAGGAATAGTGGGTTTTTAGGGAATCTTATGCCTGGGATTTACTGTGCTGGGGCTGTATGATGTGGCAAAGTGCGGTTCAGCATACCTAAGTTTCTTATAGTCACCTCGGTTCACAGGCGTTCTAAATCTTGCTAGAAGCATACGGATATAGCCATCTGTAGTATAAGCGACATACTAACTATTGCAGGTTCCACATTCCCTTAGTTTATGCGTTGTTCACAAGCTTGCTTTGCGAGCCCGCGGGCGGGTCTTATATATGCCGATGTCAGTAAGATGGATCCCTGTCCAGATATCAAATTTCTCGAACCGAAGGAGAAGAATGCATATTCTGATATTTGACTTTCAGAATTCTGAAAGAGCCTTATTAATTAGTATGAGCATTGGAAAAGAGATGTACATATTAGTGAATTCTCTCTCTCGCTCTCCAAAAATAGCTTATATGATATACACCTTAGCATATAATAAGCCATGGAAAACGACTTTGAGTTCACTGACGGCCGGAGCGATCGGATGAATACGCGCGCGCGTGAGTCCTACCACCTAATATAGGATAAGTTTGTTTGCTCAAAGACTAGAGTCCTTAGCCTCTGCAAAATATAGTTCTCTTTTCGCTTCACTTTTCGAAATCTCCATGTTCTTTTCTTTTTTTTATTCGCCTGCCTTTTCCTTTCGGAGCGGAAGTCGGGGCTCCTTTCTGCTTTTTACGGCGACCCACCTTCAATGAGCCCACTCTCATCGGAGAAATTGTAAAATTAAAGAACATATGCCAATAAGTAACGTTACGATTTGATTTCTATTATAGGAGGCCGCCAAAGTAGGATGGAATTGAATTAAATAAAGATCACCTGATTCTAGTGAAAGAAAAAAAATTTTTTTACCCCACTTTTATGTACATAGTATAGTATACCAATGTAGACTCACACTATTCCGATTTGGGACTAGAATATTCACACGTGACTGATCTGTCCCGCGGTCCCCTCAAGCAGGCAGAAATGGTGCTAACGCCGGAGGAACACTGATTGGTTCACAGGCTTCGGTGTAGTCACATTTCTAGTTCAGTGGAACTTAGAAAAGGACCCGGTGAGGGTGGGCCTCTTCTTATCTCACACCGTTCCGTTTGCGCTTCAAACTCCGGCTGTAGGGAAAGAATATCTGGTGGGCATAGCAATCTATACTAATTAGCATTTGTACCTTTTGGATTCCTTTGGCACTATTTAGTTAAGATCCCCGCTTGTATAGAACTTTTTCGAGTTTCATATTAGCCAGATGCTGAATCTGGGCCTGTCGCTTGCTTAACGGGGTGTTATAGTTATTATTCTTGACCGGTATAGTATACAAAATAAAGAATACTAGATTACTACAAGCGAGAAGATGGTTGTCACGTGATATAATCACGTGCGCTGTATCATTGATGCGACCTACTAATCATTGGCCCTGGCCCACTTTTATAATGTCCCCCACTATAGTATCATCCCATCGAAGTACGGTCAATTCCAAGTCATGCTTACATTTTGAAAGCTGTGAATACCGGCTGCATATGTACGTCAGCTTTTCATGACATCAGCATTCAAGGATCGCCCAAATGATCGCCATTCGGAAAGGCGCAGAGTCAAACCCTAACTGTTTCCCGAGTCCATATTAGTGAAAGTTCCATGTCCCCCGCAAGGTTGCAACTAATCTTGGGCCAATACCCCGGCCAGCAGCCAGGCTCGGTTATGTGAGGTTATGCCACTGTCTGGGGTGGTTTCAGTGGAGTGCAGAAGCTCGAAATAATCACCCCCAGTACAGGCCCTCCGAGCTTTCCGTTTGAACGATTCCCTTCATTGTAAATGTTATATATCCTTTAATAGATTCCATTGGCGTCAATCGATTAGTAGAGAGATCAATTAATTTTGGCTTTGGATTGCTCGCCAACATAAACCAAAGAAGCTGGTGAATGAGGTCCTTCAGCTGCGGCGCGGGTGCACGGTACATAATCTATCATAAGGTACTCTCGTAGGTGGCACATAGACACCTGTAGTCCAACAGTAACAACAAGCTCTAACCAACCCTAACTCCAGCTCTATAAAACTTCTAAGCCATTATCGGCGAGACCAGCCGTATTGTCTGCATTAGTTCAATGTTAGCGATAGGCAGTACATCTCTAAAAAGTAGGGTAATAGACACTAATTATTTGAGCTAAATCAGCCGGTAAGTTAGTTGACTTTGAGAATCCCTGATTTACTCTCTGCAGAATGCATATGATATGCAGCACATATCGCGTTTTCAACTTCTCGAACCGCACCCCTCCCGCCCCGGTACCTCTCCTTTTATTAATAATAATAATACGATAATATTTAATTAGAATTAATACATGCATGATGTATAGCTATGGTTGTGAGCTTTATCATACAAAATCAAATTCTTGCACCATCATCATGCGGAAAAGTTGCGAAAACCGAGCGCCGAGAGAACCCTCACTCCAAAGATCATCACATGCAGACACACACGGAGGGCAGTATGCATGTTCAAGTCTTATTTGATATCATAATAATTATCGAGAGTCCCCCTCTCAAGACAAACTTGTTCGAGATTCCAACTCTTTCCTTGACCTCCTTCTGCCAACGCTTACCTCATCGATCAATGGTATGAAGCTCGCAGTACCTTGCATTCCGGGCATCGAGATATATCATCGTATAAGTTTGTTAACACTGGGTATAATGCAGTCCTAACGAAGATTCGTAATTCCCAGACGGATAACGGCCTCATATACCTGAGTTTTCAGAGTACAAAATCAACATGCAGGTTCAGAATCCTCCTAGTATCATTGAGCCGGATGTATGTGACAACAGTATCCAACAATCGGATGCACCAGGTCCTCTAACGATGATGTAGGACGGCTCTTCCGCCAGCGTCGATTCTGCCTTTGAAGCCTCGTGAGTATCTAGATGCCTGTTCGCTAATTTTCCGCCCCAGCTCCTCTGATGCTATGTTTGACGTGGAGTGATGCTGATAACAGATAGTCTCACCGATGCCAGTCATACTACCTCACTGAGGTCAAGCATCCAAAGCTACATGTAAGTGAGATTTGCTTCAACGCTGGCAACACCGCTCTCATAAAATCTCACTGACGGGTCGTGTTCAGATATGAGGTTGGTTTGTCTATCACTAATTGTGTCGTAAGAAGGGTAATTTAACCGCAAAGAGATAGAATGGCCGCAGATACCATTCCTACCGTCAGGGCGAATATATCCTCGTAAGTTACTCTTTTCTTTTCTCCATCTTTGCTTTACCTTTTCCTTCAGCTAATGCCACCGCAGCCAAATGATGAAGATGAGCAAGACCGCATGGACCTGGTATATTCGAGAAATTGGCTCTGTTTTATGACGCAGAGACTAGCTAACTGTGCTTAGTCTCATCATGTGTATAAATTGCTCCTCAGTGGCGAACTATACCTAGCACCCATCAAGAAACCGCAAAGGGCGCTCGATCTGGGCACAGGAACGGGTATTTGGGCGATCGATTTTGCAGAGTAAGTGGGGTGCCAACATGCTCGACAACTTATGTAGAGTTATACTAGCTCTTATAATCTGAGACTGGTCACTGACAACAAGCTACAGCTTGCACCCAGAGTGCGAGATATTAGGTCAGGTTCTTTCTGTTTCGCTATCCAAGCACTGAGAACGACGAACCAATCCCACTAACTGGAATACAGGAATTGATTTGAGCCCGATACAACCCTCTTGGTAAATACTCTTTTCCTATGACATCCTCAGCTTATCTCTCCTCAAACACCATGATTTGTTATTTGAATGTAAAAGCGTTGGGAAGGGACAAGAAACGAATAAAATGGCAACAGCACAATCCAACTAACTTGCAAATAATACAAACGTACCGAAAAACGAAAAGGGTCCCACCAAACTGTAACTTCGAAATTGATGACTTCGAGCAAGAATGGGCCTACAAACGGAAATTCCATTACATCCACGGCCGCGAGCTGGAAGGCTCGATTCGTGACCACGACCGGCTCTTCGTGCAGTGTCTCTCTAATCTCCAGCCGGGTGGGTGGTTCGAGATGCAGTCGATTGAGATCGGGGTATTCTCTGACGATGGGTCCCATCTTCGCGGTTCGAATGTGCTCAAGATCGCTCATCTCACGTATACTGCGTCAAAGCAATTTGGAAAGGATATGCAGACGGTGCCAACCTGGAAATCGCGAATGGAGAAGGCTGGTTTTGTCAACGTGACAGAAAGGGTCTTTAAAGTGAGTCTCTTTCCGTTTACTTCCTAACAACATATCATAGTTGTGTAATGTGTAATGTACATCATCTCAAAAGGGTGGAGGAAAACAACTGAACTGAAATGAATTCCCAGCTCCCCCAAAACCCTTGGCCGAAAGACCCAAAGATGAAGGAACTGGGCATGTACCATAATGCGAATATAATGGAAGCCATCCCGGCCTACACCATGGCCCTCTTCACCCGTGTGCTGAAGTGGCGGCCGGAGGAGGTACAAGTCCTACTCGCCAGCGCGCGGAACGAGCTCCGCGACACATCCATCCATTTCTACACCAACGTTTATTTTGTTTTTGGTCAGAAACCTGAGTGATCGTGGAGCCCTATCACATGATTATACATATATGCCCTAATGATGTATTCCCCCTCCCTTTTTTTTTTTTTCTTTCCCATCTGATAAATACTCTTAGTTTATGCCTATTTTCGGCTAGTGAGTATGTATGCTCATCTGTGCAAGTATCGATCTATATTTATACTATCTATATAGATGTCATTATTTACTATAGCTATTGTCGTCATGTGATATATAACAAACAACACATGGTGGTGGATACTTGAAACGATTTCCATTCAGTCAGTCTTTAATCCGTTCTGTAATATTGATAATACACTACCGTAACACCCGCAGTACTACTGCATGGAGATAGTGATATAGCTATATAGCTAACAATATTGCCGTGGGAAGTGCCAGCTTTCCAAGCAGACCGGATTCTGGTGCAGGCTTACCCAAGCTTGTTATTGTCATATATATAGGCTAATGTCTAATGTTATCTGGCCCGTACGCCCAAACCCTTTCAGGCTTGGCTTATTGAAAAAAGCGGCAGAATTCCACGCTACCGCAGTAGAAGAGGATAGTTGTACACTGGCATTATTGGAAAAATATTAGGTACGGTGGTAACATAGTAATCTCATCCTTTTCCCCACCCCCGCCCGCCTGAGGGCTGTTCAGCTCCCCGTGCATGTTCGGTAGTTATCCCCGACCACCGCCTCGTCCACCTCCTCGCCCACCCCACCCGCTTTCTCATCCACCAATTGCTTGCTTGCTCTGTGTATCAAATGCTGAGGGGTCCCGCCTAGTGCTGTTATTAGCCTGCTAGGCGACCACGTGTTCTGACGACTGCTGGTTCCTGAAGTAAAAGGCGGGGTCGAGTGGTTCGAGGATCGGTCTCAGCCACCATTGGCGATTGAAGTGACACATCTCCAATGGAAGCTGGCGGCGTTGAAGCTCCATTAGAGCGGGTATTCCCTGTAATTTGAATGTGGTTCCGTCATGAGGCTTTATTGGCTGTTTTCCGATTTGATTATAAAGTGTGAGGTCCTTAAATAATCTAAATCTGGATATCTTCCCCAGTACGTGCCTGAACAAATAGATATTTAGTGAAAGGATTGACGGCTTGCTAATTTCCTTCGCAATATCGCTTTCAACCTGGTTGTGAAGGCGAAGAACCGAGCGTTCAAAAGACCTAACTGTCTCAAGAAGGTCCTTTGTAAGACCTCGAGGTCTCGCTTCAGAACACTATGGCCGCCTTCAACTCGCAATGACGCGGTACTACCGAGTGTAAGAAAATTGTGTGTATAGCAGTGAAGGAATCGTTGTGCAGTTTCCGGACTCAGCCATTCGTGCTCAATATAAACGACAAGATCTGCAAATACTTCATTACTATGCCGACGTTTGAATTCATTCCATTCCCCGATTTTGGTGACGACATCGGGTGCGAACACTCTTCATCCAAAGACGAAGCATCTGCTTCCACTTTTTATTGATAGCCGATATGAATCCACCATCGGATATGGCGATTATTGGAATCAAAGCTCGTTGAATAATAAGTTTAGCTCTAGTTAATATGTTCTTGTTAATAGGCCAAATGTAAAGGATAATATTCGCTGCCGGGGATACTATTTCGATTCTATTGATTAATGCATTATCTTTGTTAATGATTACCGTCTCCAAGGCAGCCTGAGGCAGAGTAAGATCTGTATAGACCCTTTTCAATGCATTTAAGAACGAACTGATATGAATCTCCTTGCTCATCACTGGTATAAAGCCAAAACCAACAAAGAACGATTGCCCTGTTGCTCCCATTCCCATGATGTATCTTGTACCGGTTCGTCTTATAGGTGCAGTCCATGAAAAGAACAGCCCTCCTCGCGTTGGGACCGGCTTTTCCGTTTCTTGGTTTGATTATTATTGGCGCTGCGACCCTTGGTACAGGCCAGGTATCGGGCATTAATTTGATTTTTCCGATCTCGATCTGTACGTCGTAGAATGACTGCAAGCCCGTTTTCCTTTACCCAGTTTTATATAGAATTCATGGCTTCTTGGTCCGTATGAGCCAGTGGGAACAGAGGCGGAGTAGGGATACTAGTAGTATCAAGCGCATTGGTAGGCATAGGATCAGCGACATCAAAACCACATTATAATCAAGTAGTTCAGCATTGGGGGCAGCTTCGTCCGATCCCCGTCAGAGAAAGAGTCGCAACCAGATGCATGGACAGTGATGGTTTCATCCGGCTCCCCATTATAGTATTGATTGTGAATAAGGTATACATATATAGAGAAATTTTACTGGCATATGAATACAGTACCTTGAATGTAGTATCAAATCATCTGGTCGTTGGTAGTTAGTAATATAATAGTTTGATTCTTCGTTGGTTGTTATTAGGTGTCATAGCCTGAGGTATAGGGTAAAGGAAGATACCTAGGTATCTTGTGCAATGAGTGAAAGCAATAATAATACATGTTCATGTGCATGCAAAAGAGAAAGAACAAAGGCAAATGAGTTTGTACTGTACAGGGCATACACACATACATAGGTATCAGTACATACATATATATATATATATAACTAAGTATATATATACTAGGTATGTAAAGATATGACGAACGGAAAGGAAGAAGCCGTGACAAGGTCTAGCCTAAATTCATTATTCATTAAGTTCCAGGCTCGGGGACGTCCAAAATGACTCGCAGATCCCCGTCCATCCAGTCTACTGTTCCTGCTGACAACAGCGCGACCGTCCACTCGCCATCATCCTGTATGGGGACCAGTCCATTAGGGAGCCAGACCTTGAACTTCCATACTGAGCTAGGCGTAGATGCAGCGACGGTAGATGAGGTAGAGTCCCAAGTTCTGGTTGCTTCATCAAATTCCGAGGTAGAAACCGAAGTAGAAGTTAGTAAAGCCTCCGGGAGTTGGCCCCCAAAGCGGCGGGTAATGAGTTGCTTGGCGCTCTCAAGGTCGCGACATTGGTCTGCGGGGACGTCGATGCGGGGCAGAATCCGTTTGCCATTTTGGATGATGTTGATGCAAAGAGTGATAGCCGGAGTGGTTTGAGAATGACTTGAAAGCACGACTGTCGCTGGGGTTGTTATTGAAGGTGTTGCTTCAGAAGTTGAGGGTGGGAGGGAAAGCGGAAATCCGGGCTGTTGTAATGGTGCTAGGAATTGAGAGGTAACGATACTTCCTTCGTTCGACTGGATCTGCTGTTGTGGCTGCGGTGGTTCCTCCTGCGACGGAGGTTGACCCGGCGGAGACTGCTGTGAAGCGTTGAGATTCTGGAGACTCTCCTCCGTCTTTCGCCTCCTCCGCTCTTCTGGACCACCACCCTTCCGCGTCTCAATGGCATATTGGCGCTGCCTTTCGTTTGTAACCATGCGCCGGAGCAGCGGAATCACTAAAGAAATGATCCTGTGCTGGTCACGTGGCCATATATACTGACGTGGCGGCATGCCCTCGTTGACAACGTTCTCACCGAAGAACCGCTCTCCGTTTCCCTCAGCTTCTAAGAAGGTTTTGACACAGTTCCACAGCCGTAGCTTAACCATTTCGGTATCCCCTTTGCCCCGTTGACCCACACAATCTCGGCGCTCCGGGTGATTCGCGTCTAACATGTAGGTCTTCGCAGCGGCTTGTAAGTGCAGGAAGTTCTCCGGTGAGAGCTCTAACGACGCGAAGAGCTTTGACATGGGCGGGCGGGTGTATTTCTTGTTACTCGATGTTTGGCGGAACAGTGCTGCGGCCGAATGGACTCCCACCGCTCGCGCCTCGGACAACGACAGCTGAGGGGGAAGCTCCCTAATATCCAGCTCCTCCCCATCAAATTGCGGCCGTGGTTGGTGATGCGCCAGGCCACTGCTAGAGAAATTTACCGCACCATCGGCCGCCGTGAGGGCAGGATCGAGCGTGTCTTCTACTCTCTTCCGCTTTTTTGACACCGCTCGCGACAGACCGGGACCCTGACCCCCCTGATTCGACTGTTCTTGTCCATTTGCCGATCTCAGTTGTCTTGCCCCCCCCGGAGCGGAACCCATACCCCCAAAACCGCTATCCTCGAATGCCTCATCCACGATCTGCGCAACCGGGGCGTACCCATCGAGGTGGTGATGGCCAGCTGCGGCGGCGGCGGCGGCGGCTGCTACCGCCGCCGCCGCCGCCCATTCGGTCACATCCTGACCAGCAGCAGCTGTAGCAGCTTGTACCAACCCAGCCAACTGATTATCACTCGGTGCGTATCCGCCGGTTGCAAGTTGTGAAGTTGAGTCTATATGCGACGGGTGCGACGGGTGCGCAACCTGCTGCGCCGGATATTCTGGGGACGGAGACTGAATGTGCGAAGGTGACGTTGAGGTCATAGCCATAAAGGTCTCCTCTCAACTCATTGATATTAACTGAATTTCACCTCTTCTCTTTTTCCCCGCCGTCTCCGCCTTCTACTCTCCGCTTTCCGTTTCTCCTTCCAATAAACAAGCTCCTCCCTCCCCTCACTCCACCAAACTGGGCGCTGATACAAAGACTCAAGATCGCCACGAAATGGGGGAGAACGCGAAACCTCTTCTAGCACCAGCTCCCAACCCTAGCTTTTTGTCGGCGACGGCGTTCTGTTGTCTCTTCTGCCGTGAATAATGCCTGTTTGCTCGTGTTTGAAGCGTGGGCAGACAGTGCAAACTCATTTAGGGAAGTGAAAAAAAAAAACAAACAAACCAAAGGCGAAGATCAGGTTTGTCAAGTTTTCAACGGAAGCACCACACCTTACCAGCTCCAGTTAGCTCTCAATGCGTGGATTATCTAATGATACTATGATATCATGCGATTCTAGAATCACGTGAATAGGAGTTAATCCCAAAACGAGCGATAAAAGTCACGGGGTCGCTATCATAAAACAGAGGGAACTTGCCAACATCTTTATTTACAAATGAATACTAACATACAAGTACTATGATAAGAACTTTTTCCTTTGATGTTTCATTCAGACAATAAATTAATAATATTAGGCTTCTTTATTTATTTGCCCCCTTCAAGGATACCTCTGTTTGCAGAAATAACAATGTCTCGGTCAGAGATAATGTCATTGTCCACCATGAATACATAGTTACGTGTATATATATATATATATATGTATGCCTTATGGATACCTAGTTATGTTAGGTAGTCTCCAAAAAAAGCTCTTCATGTGATGGTGGCATAGCATTATCGACTAATTTATCCATAATTATTATTATTACTGTTACTCCGTTCGGCCTTTTGGCCCATATAGATGGTGTCTCACTTGGGTTTTCGGTGTTCTACCAGCCAAAGCTGACGCTTAGCCCCTCACTTAATCAGCTTGTTCGGCGAGCCTAAACTGTCCTAAGATCCCCCAATTCCCGGGAAGCTGAGCCTGCCGTTCAATCAAAACCCCCCTTGGTGTGGGATTGAAACGCGCCGCCTCGGGTTCTCCCTGCTCGTAGCCGCGAGGACACACCACGTGCTCGTTACCTCTGTGTATGATAGAACTTTTGACCCTCGTGCAATCTCAGGATCTCTTTGTTTAGAGGTTGAGGGAAGCCTCAGCTGGGCTATGAGGGCCGGCCCTCCATCTCTGTTCCTGTCTCATGTGTACAGAGAGGCTCCCCTCTTGCACTTGATTGCGGCCAGTCTACCCATCCATTCATATATTTTTGTAATGCACTTTTTGATCATATAGCCTGTCCTGCACAAATGATTTTCTCTTATATTTCCTCAGGATGATTACAATGTTAGGGTTATTGCAAAAGTAAGAGCTGTACTCTACACTGCTCGGGTAACTGAAGAAACTTGAACCTTGAATTGCACACTAAAGATCTACGTTGCATACATTAATAATTATTGGTTACATGTCCAACAACCGGCGATGTTGCAGCGGCAGGTCTAAAACTCGCTATCATCCTAGTTCTGATACATCTGACGGTGCTGGGCAAATACTAATAATACACGTGCCCGGTCAATGGTTGGCGTAATGGAATTAGGTACTTATAATTAGAGGAGGATCAATAATTGAATGCTTGTCGTTGAAAACA
This sequence comes from Pseudotulostoma volvatum, assembly GCA_019804575.2. Lineage (NCBI taxonomy): Eukaryota > Fungi > Ascomycota > Eurotiomycetes > Eurotiales > Elaphomycetaceae > Pseudotulostoma > Pseudotulostoma volvatum. The sequence continues at coordinate 26,366 of JAHQZX020005199.1, forward strand.
GAGATCGTGTCGATCTGATGGTGCGTTCCCTATAGCTGGTTGGCATGATAAATAATAATAGTCCAGCTAGGTGACTGAATATTCCGGACATACCAGGAGTTCCCACTCTTAGACGGCACGTTGAGATTGAGACGGGTTGATCGTTCGTATGTACCCCAGAAGAACAATTTCCTCCACCCTAAGCCACTAATAGTTACATATCATGCCATGCAGTGTGCTTGGGAAGAAATTCCTATAAGCCGGGAATCCCCTGGTTAGGGACTTCTTTTAAGCTGAATTGGGACCTGTTGATGTATATATATATAAACATAAGCAAACCCCCGGTGTTCAGGACTTCTAGATATTAGATCTGCCTGGTTACTGTCTGGCGACTAGTCCCATCATACATACAGCTCGATGACTGGTTTTAGGAGGCCGGTCAACATCTTCCAGCTCCAAAGGCTGGACGAGCCTAAAGAGATCTTCAATTGGAAACTATGGTTCGCCGTCTTTTCTTTTGGCCTCATGGGTGCCGCCCGCGGCGTTGACGAGGGCCTCATCTCTGGTGCCTTTGACTCCAAGAGCTTCCAGAAGGCCATCCATCTGAGCTCCTATAGCTCCGTTGACCAGGCCAACATTCGGGGAAACGTCTCAGCTATGGTCCAAATCGGCTCAGTCGGCGGCGCCCTCGTGTAAGTTTGACCTCCGTATCCCATCCCCCGTAGATGGTTTGGTCGGGGGAAGAAAAGCCACCACTTCATGACGAACCCAGCTGAAATCCGCAGCGCTTTCTTCCTGTGCGATCGTATTGGTCGTCTCTGGGCCACCCGTCAGCTCTGTCTGCTGTGGATAGTCGGCATCGCCATCTTCATGGGTAGCAACGGGAACCTGGGCGCAATTTACGCCGGTCGTTTTATTGCTGGCCTGGGCGTTGGTCAGACTGCCGTCGTCGCCCCTGTATATCTGGCAGAAATCGCTCCGGCATCAATTCGTGGCTTGTGCACCTGTATCTTTACCGGCTTTGTCTACCTCGGTATCGTGCTTGCCTACTTTGCCAACTATGGCGCGCAGGTGAACCTCGGCAGCACAACTGCAAAACGATGGGTATGACTTTCATTTATCCGAGCATAGCATATGACAAAGAGGGGGAAGCACGCGCTGACGCCTGGTAGGAGGTTCCTACTAGCCTGCATATCATCTTTGCAGGCATCATCCTCGTTCTATCCTTCTTCCAGTATGAATCCCCTCGCTATTATGTCAAGCGTGGGATGACCGAAAAGGCAATCGAGGTCATGGGCCGGGTGCGCAACCTGCCCGTCAGTCACAAATACATCGTTCAAGAGATCACCGCCATCCAGATGTCCCACCAGGGAGAGTTAGAGGCGACAATGGGCCAAGGCTGGCGTGGTGTGCTCCGCGAGATGTTTGCGATCCCCAGGAACCGCTATCGCTTGTACCTCACCGTGATGGCCCAGATTCTGTCGCAATGGTCCGGCGCTGGCTCTATCACCCTCTACGCGCCCAACCTTTTCGCGTTGATTGGAGTGACCGGCACTAACGAAGCACTCCAGTTAACAGCCATTTTCGGCATCGTCAAATTGGTCGCTGCCATCATTTGCGCGCTCTTCTTGGTCGACGTGATCGGCCGCAAGCGTTCCTTGCTCATCGGCATCGTGTTGCAGGCTATCTCCATGATCTATGTAGCAGGCTACTTCAGTGCCTACCCGAAGCTGAGTGTGGCCAGCCACAATCCGCCGGCGTCACCTTTGAATTCCAGCCGAGGCGCCATCGCCATGCTCTATATCTCAGGCTTCGGGTGGGCACTGGGCTGGAACTCGATGCAGTATCTGCTCACAGCAGAGCTTTTCCCCCTCCGGATCCGTGCTGTGGCCACGTCATTTGCTATGACATTCCACTTTGCCAACCAGTATGGCAACTCGCGCGCGGTTCCCAACTTACTTCTCCCGACTCAGCAAGGCGGCATAACGCCTGGTGGGACTTTTTGGTTCTTTGCCGCAGTCACAATCACCGGCGGTTTCTGGGTGTGGCTCAGCATCCCCGAGACGGCGGGTCGTACGCTCGAGAGTATGGACCATCTCTTCGAGCTGCCGTGGTACAAGATTGGTTTATACGGCAACCACGATGCCGAGGCGCGTGATATCATCATGGCCAAGAAACAACTCACCGCTGAAAGAGCAGCGGCACACAAAATGGAGGATGTGAAAGACCCCAGCCTTCGGGTTTAGACGACGTAGCTTGAGCGAATCACTTCGGTTTGTCTCCCCTCTATCTTCCTCTTAGCCCCTTAAATGAGAGGCGCAGGCTCGACGTGCCCGGTATACACTACATCCAAATTCCTTTCTTTGACCCTAGCTGATACTTTTTCATCTAACGTATCTTCTTCAGAAACGCACAACTAAAATGGAATACTTGCTATCCTCAGCAACGGTACCTCCTAACCAGCGTAGGTATTATGCGTATATACTATATACATAGAATTAATAAAAAGATAAAAAGGAATAGCATTACATAAATAGCTAATAATAAGTCAGAATTTAAATTAATATACATAGAATACTAGATTTCATCCTATCATTCATCAACACCATGTCTGCTAACTATTCGATCTCCTCTGTTAACCTAGCAATGTCACGGTACACTTGAGGAAAGGTAGTTAGTTAATCCAGTCATCATTAAAATATTATTAGAACATACCGATGATCATTTTCCATACAATTGGCCCTAGGGCATATGAAATAGGTACAGTACTTTTGCTACCTATGTTACTGGTATGTATACAAAGCGGTTCACTTGTTTTTTCTACCTACTATAACAATATGCATCCGCCAGCGGTTGTGGTAGCAGAGATCGTGTATATCCCAGCCAAGCCCTTGCAATTCAACGAATCAGAATTCAAGGATTCTTCCGGCTTACCTTTGCCTCTAAGTTAAGATATTTATCCCCTACACAACAAAGCTGATCAAAGAATCTTAATTAGCAACTAAGGGCATAACCCATCAACTGATCCTCTTCGCTACCTTCGTACTTTGACTCGGCACCCATGAGCCGGATTCTAGAGCCATCAAGCCCAAGTCTAGCAATGTAAGTATTCTATACTACGTTATGATAATTTCAATGTTGTGCATACAGGTATGGTTATGGTTAGCATATAGTACACACATGTTACATATAAGAAAGATGCTTCAAGGAACAAGCCAGATTGGGCAACACCGGCCACTTCCTCCTACATTTTCTTTGTGTGCACCATTATTCGGCAAAGTATGGGTGTGTTAACAGACAATATATCCAGATAGCAATCATATGTACAAGGAGACAAATGGGGAAGACAAAGAATCAAGATGGATCAGCCCGGTCATTAGCCCGGTCATTAGCCAATTCCGCTTGTGTACTAACTAACCAATGCCCATATTTTCCGGTTACAAATGTAAATAAGAGGGAAATAGCCGAACGAAACAGGTACCTACCAATCTTGACATTGCTGTCATGGTACGCATTTCCAAGGGATATGCTAAGTAGAACTAAGTAGAAAATGTTTATGATATTCAATTTGGTAAATAGCACTTACAATCTTCAAATGGAAGATCCCAATCACCACAGGGGAATTACCTGCTTCCGTTAGGTTCATCGTCATCCAAATAAGCATTATGGCAGCGAGATCCCGTTGCTGAGACTCTCAGATATGGCGAGAATTGATATGCTTTCCATAACCTCGATTCATTATTATATCCATTTAGGACCGTCAATATAAAGAAGTTGATTTCTCCCAAGACTCGAGTCACCTTGAAATCATATAGGAATCAAATCTGCCTTACGGAACCTTGATTTACAGAAGCCCAACTGTCTTGGGCTCTTTTATACAGCTGTTTTGTTGATAAGCTTCCTTTCACCGAGACAGTATAAGGCGTGAAAGTCATCTGCACGCTTACCATACAAATCCTTCGAAATGTGTGAGTATGGGAAAGTTAGATACCTTTGCAAACACCACTTTATCAAGATTGAGCCTTGCCAAACATTTCTCATGACACAGAAGAGGTGCTTAGTCAGGCTCACACTACCTGACAGGTAGGTGAAGTTCTGTCTATCTATCTACCGGCCGGACTTCTAATAGCTAATTATTTCAGTAATGACTTAACTAGAAAATGCTGTAAGTTATTATGACAAAAACCTAAAGTTGCAATGATTATAAGTCGCTGATGCTTTTTATATAGTCATGTGCAAAGCGTCAGATGAGATGAACAAATTCAAATCAAGATGCCCTGGAGAAAGCAGAAGAGCAGCTCTTCACGCTCAACATTGCTCTGCATATAATGATACTCGAACATCGTATGCTCAAGCATATCGGCATGGCACTTTTCCTCCTCATCGGAATAAGAATAGAGATGAGTGGACAAAGATTGAGGATAGATTGGTAAGCTTGGGATCCCTACAACACTTCTTTCTCTTTCTAACAACCGCTTCTTAGAGATTTTCCCCGACTCCGTTAATGTTTTGAATTTTCACGGTATCAGGTTCTGCGAAACAAGGAGGCTGAATATATTCCTTCTGGCTCGGGCGACCTCCATCCCTATATCTCGGAGTCCCGCAAACTTGAAACTAAAATAAAGAAGCAATATGCATTCGAGCATCATAGTTGCAGGAGCGACTCCGAAATTGAAGACTAGTCGGCTGTAGGGAGGGTAATCCTCCAGTGAGGGAACAGTACTGGCCGTGGGGGGGGGGGGCAGTGAAGTTGTTGTCTAAGTTGTGTTGAAAAATAATGTGCAGGACCAGTAATATATCAAAGTATATGTATCAAGAGGTGGTAAATCACATGTTTAAACTGGCTGAAGAGCGGCGAAACCACTCCGCTAGAAAATTTCGGAATGCTCTCATTACTAACTATATGGTATGATATGAAAATTTTGAAATCTACTACGCCTTACCAAGCGGGGCATTTTCAGGTTGTTTGTGATCATTGATTCTCTGTATGTTACAATCGAATGACTACCATCTAGCTACATACTTGCGTGCGTAGTGGAGATACAATTCAAAAATAGTGCACTTCACTCCAGTTTAGGATAGTATCCTCAATCATATGCCCGAGACATCTAGATTCTAGATTAATTATGTACCGTAGAGTAATTTTCCAGTAGAAGAGCCTTATGACATATAACAGAGCGATATATAGTTGGTCCCTCGAAACAATTGGTGTTAATAAATTGAGGCCTACAGACTCTAGAGACAGCCTTTAAACATAATTGTAAAGGATGGGCTGGGGAATTGTTAACGTATACGGGAGGCGGGTGAAAGCCTATGAAATTATTTAGAAAGGATTTCTTTTTGCGACTCCCTCCTGGTCAAGATCTCATCTGCATATGGTTAAGCTGCATCAAAGGACAAGAACTTCCAGAGCTCAGAGTGCAGGTCACATAATCCACAAGCGCATCTTTATCCTTTGTTCCCCTTTCGAGTTCTGTTTTTTCTCTTCTTTCCTTGTGCCTTAGGATTCTTGTACGGATTATCGGCACATCCCTAATCACATTTATACCTATCTTCTCTCTTCTCCGAGAGAATATTTGCAGGGATTTTGATGCGGCTAACGGTATCCTGTCTATTATAGGTTCTATGATCGCCCAAGCCCAAAGAATAAGTAATATTAATGATACAGTTATATAATGTACATTTGCATACATATTGCTTAGTCATCATGTCTAGTCTATGATGGCGGAATCTTAAAACTTGCCCTGAAAACCAACACAACGCCAACAATAATAACGCCACTCCAACTCATGAAATAAAAGATCCTGAAAGCTACATTTTGAGGAAAAATGGCTACTCTACGAATTGTAGCTCTGGAATTTTAAATTCTGCGTCGCGGACCTGAGTTATCATTGATTAAGCAGTGAACATCATACCCATAAATCAGTTGGATCATCGGTCATCACCACAGTTTTGGTGAGATGTTAGCTCCTTCCACTCGTTAGAGCCATATACAATGTTCTGTCTATAGAACTCCATTTTCCTCAAGCAACTATTAAAGCAAGCTAGAATAGTGCCGTTAGAGACTTGCGACAGTGCTAAGGGAACATTCTCTCTTAAGTCATCGATGGTGTAGTCGCAGAGTTCGCGAGCATGGCGCTTCGAATGGCACCAGAAATATTCAATGCGACTTAACTCGCAGTGGGATTTAGGAGGGAAGAGAACTTCATGGTGGCCAGATGTACCTTGAAGACGTTCCTCAATCTCACACTTTTGGGACATGAAATCTGGCTGCGATGAAAGAAGTTTCCGAGCGCAACAGTCTAAAATATATATGTCAGGATCAACAGGATAATAAGAGAAGGGGATGACCGCACTATTTGAATTGCACTTGGAAGGCAAGGTCTCGCAGTCTTTACATCCTTACGGGGCTCTCCAGGTCTTGTCTCTTGCGTTGCTCCTCGTTCTAATCCGGCTTGACTTGGAAGAGAACCTCCTTTATTACAATGCTCTACAGGCTTTAAAGAGATTTCAAAGTCCCTTTTGCCTTTTGAGCATGCCTATAATGTTCAGCGTTTTCGAACCCTCCAGCCAAGCCCACGTTCTTTTCATCTCCAGCGCGCTCTGGTTGACCTTGAACCGAATCTATATAATAGTGGTTATTCAATGTTTATTTATCAAACTGTATGTAAGAGACATATAATAGACAAACCTGTATGGTGAAGCTCTCAATCCTTTCTCTGCTCCCTGTTCCCAGCTCAATATCGCCTTGGAATTGGTAGAGGATGGATGTGTATCATTCTCCCGTGATTCCCCGGCTTCGAAACTCGACCCCAAGCTCGATTGGTCAGAGTCAGACTCATCAGAATCAAGATCGGTCTCGTCAGACTTGTAATCGGTATCAGAACAAGATATCTCAGAATCTTGCTCTCCCAATCTTGCCTTTTTCTGCCGAGAGCATTTTAGGCTTAAGCGTCTAAGACGGACTGTTCGCTTATTTGGACGATTCATGTTTGGGTTTCGTTGGATCAGTTATGTATGCAGAAATATAGAGCACTAGCCTTTTGGCTCGGATTCCCTTTCTTTTTAACACTACTAGTACTACCTGATTGCAAATCAGAAAAAAATTGAACCCTTATAGGGCAAGTTTTACGATTCTGCCCCGTGCACCATAGTTAGCTACTATAGTAGATTGGCGACTTGTAAACTATGTATGATATAATATGATAGGGTTCTGAAAAATGTAGGCACGTCGCTACTTAATATGATCTCCCCTTTTCTAAGTTTTCTTCCTTCGGAATGCTGCATGTGCGTTGAAGGCGCGATACTGGTATCTTCGCTCGATCATGTTCTCCGTATTACTTCATATCTCTATATTCCTACCTATATTACAAGACCCTATACCATTACAAATATGGGTTTAAAGGCTCCAGATCCGGGTGATAGCAGCGGTGGTGACGCTGATGCGGACATAACAGAGATTGTTGAAGACAAAGAATATGGAGATGATGAGGAGGCGTATTTGTAAACAGTCGATACAGATTTGTTTTAGATGTTCTGAGCAGTAATAATATGGCGGTACGGATATACTACCATATAATTCAGTATATACCAATACAATACCTAAGGGTGGCTGTAACGATCTATGTCTGTGCGTACTCGGCCTAAGACCGGACTATGTCACATAAGAGACATGTCTCGGTAGGTGACTTTGTGCAACCTTAAATGAGCTTCTGCGACACTACAGTATGATAGTAGTTGTGGAATCATAAAAGATCGGGATTGGGATCACCAATTGTCAGCACCTTGGAGTGTGGTTCTTATAACTAATCGTGTAACTTATCTATGTACTGTTTGGATACTAACCCCCATGATTGCAATTTTGTTTTGTGAAGCAACCATTAGCATTATGATGGAATCGAAACCAAGCCGCGGTGGGTACATACATTGGAACAAAAGCTGATGAATAGGTTAAAGGGATAATACCTATTTAAACCAGTTTTGTTACTGCCTCCCCTGCGGGAGGTAGAAAATGTATCTAGCATGTATCATTTATGTTATTTTCAAGAAAGAGAGCTAATATCATTGGAGAATAAGATCCTCACTCTGATTAAAAGTGATGGACTCAGAAACCAACTGACTAGTGCGGTACTGGTCAGTGCAGTGGTACGATACGACTTATTTCTAGGTTGGCACGGCACATCATTTTTTAACACTACCACTCAGACACCAACTTAACTGTCCCCCCATCGGCCAGTATTGTTCCATCGCTGGAGGGTTAGCAACGTCCCCACAGCCGACCAGTCTTCCATCTCAGAGTCGCTCCAACTTGATGCTCGAACGCGTATTGTCTTGTTGCGTTCTGGTTCGGACAGTTTGAAGTTTTCAGGGTTTCGAGATATAAGGTCGCACGAGCCGGAAGGAATATATTTAGCCTCCTTGTTTCACGGAATCTGATGCCGTGAAATTTAAGACATTGACCTTCATGCCTTAATAGAGACAGACGGGTACGATCTCTAAGAAGAAATTTTTAGGAAGAAAAAGATGTATTGCAGGGGTCCTAAGCTCATTGATCTACCCACGATCTTTGTCCGCTTACCTATTGGCCTAATTGTATCTCTTGTCCTCCAGCCTTAAAGGCTCGACTTGGAGAACAATCACAACGCCGATGCAGCTTCCAGACCCCGATAACAGCAAATCCACATCTTCCATAAGCTCATCGTCTCTGTATAACCCGCCTCCATAGCAATGGTAGACCAGTTTGTCTAAGAGGAACGTTAGCGTCGGGCAATACTTGCTAATCCTCGCATTGGGAATTATCACATATAGATATATTAATATAACAGCTTACTTACCCTCCGGTATATAGTCCTCAAAACGCCTGCAGGGTAGCTTCAATGCAGACATTGACGGGCACACCTTCTTATTTGATGGGCTAGTCCAATTGTAATGCCCAACCCGGTAGGCCTTAATATAGGCAGTACCACTTAATCAAAGGGTTGGGCGTATGCCTAACACAACGGCCTAGTCCATTGTATAGCTTTGTGTGCCTGACACCGTATCCATCGATCACAGGCAGCATGAATCAGCGGTGGCACTAAAACCCGCAATCCACCTTACCTTTTGCAGTATTGTATGTCTCATTGCCAAGCTGCGCCAAGCCCTGTCAGGAGAGCGTTAAGTAATAATGATTGGTGCAGAAGTAGGTGAAGAGGTGGATACTGACTTAGTTTAGTGTTCCGCCTTCAAGAACCGATTCGTACTATGATCAAAGCTTCACTTCTCTTCCACTCCTTTTCTTCCACCACTTCTGCCTCCATCCTTCGTTTATGGAGTAGCCAGTAACAATAATACATCCCACACTCGTTTTTTAATTCTCCCCGTCCCTCGTTTTCTCGTTGGCCGCGACTTTATCACAGTATCGAAGCTACGAACTTATTCGACAGATTCGTGACCAAGTCCAAGACGACCTGTATCTCTACTACTAATCAAAATTGTTACTGTTGATGTGTATTCGGTCTCGTTCCCGCAAATAGCATCACCAGCATTATTATGTTCATGGGCTTCAGATGTTCAAATTTTTGAAAGACTAACCCTTTTTACACGCACATAATTAGCAGCTGACTCAGCCGCCGTGCAGTCTCCGAAATTTATTTTAGCTCACAAGTCATGCTGGCATCGGCCGTTCTCCTTGCCTTGGTCTCGCTGGCCACTGCTCAGTCATTCAATATCAGCAACGTTGATCTGCCCACAAGAGGTTAGAAACACACCCGGCTCCATCGGTCTGTTCATGGCTAATAGCGTTCTTAGATCAATGGTGCCAGTCGCAACAGACATCCTGCCCGTTGATTTGCTTACAGCTTCCAGGTGTGAGTGGCACACCAAGCGGTAACACCTGTGATCCGGTAAGCAATCTTGGTTGACTGTTACTGGATGTTAATCATGAGGGCGGATAACCAGAATGCTGATTGCTATCGCATGTAGCAAACTCTTGACTACAGCTGTATCTGCAGCAACGGCCAGTCTCCCAATGCCTCCGAATACACCCAAACAATACCATATTTTATCTGCACAGAGACAAACCTAGAATGTTCCAACAACTGCAATGGCGTCTCTACCTGCCAAAGCGCCTGCATCCAAAACAATCCCTGCGGTGCACAGAATCCAACGCGGGGTAATACCACTACAACTGCGGCTACTACAACTACGGCTACTACAACACCGAGCGCGACCGGAAGTTCCACAGGCAACGGCACCGTCCTCTATACAGGCTTCGGGTCAGCCTCCACCGGCACACCAAAGAGTGTAGCTGGACCGAGTATTAACCCTGTTGAGATTGGTCAGGTGTACGGACTCTGTATGCTTGTGGCTGGGTTACTTGCGGGATTTGCTGTCATGCTGTGACAGCATCCGCCTTTCGTATTTCCTATTTGAGTTGCGTTAATGCGGCAGAACCAAGACACCACTCACTTCTAATATATAGATCACCGTCGGTGTTCTTTATCTGTATATATTATTATTATTATTACTATATTAATTCCCATCCCATGTTTGGATGACTTCCTTAATAATTAATGAGTTAGGAAACAAAGGGCTATATCGGAATCGTTACTCATTTTTAGGTTGTTCACCAATATTGCAATTTACCAGTGTTCTCTTGAGCTCGGATTCTTTCCGCTAGAAACATATTCACCTGTCACGCAATCCCATGGTCAGCTTCTCAGGATCGACATTGAATAATCTTTCCTACATACTAGTACTATTACCTATGTAGGCACCTGCCTGATCAGCTGCATGTTTAAAATACAGGTTAATTCATCTCCCCCTGGCAATGTGATCTTACGCGGTTTAACACGCCCAATGGACTCCATGATGCAGATTTGCCCAAGGGTAGTCTTTATCAATTTTCCAGCGACCCCCCTGACTATGCGTCAGACCCGCAAATTCTGCAGAAACCCCACCTAATGACCCGGACCTAGAAAAAGCGCACATCTCTCTTGAAGATGGCCTACGATTGCTAGAAAGTAGAGCTAGGTATAAGCTTCGTGATAGCCAAAGACACTTCAACTGTAAGGTAATCCACAACGCACTGCATATTTTATGCCAAGGACATGATAAGTAAATAGAGTAGGTCTTGAAACATTAGTAGTCTCAGTTATAATTTGTTACCACTTAATGCACAGGAGAACATGTAAAATATGGCAATTTCCCGGCCACAACTGCTCAATTTGTTTGAGAAGTCCCATTTTGGCGTAGCGGGGCCCCCTTACCTACTTCCCAGTTTAGCAGAAGGCTAGTAGTAAACGCTAGACCAGAATCAGAATCAGCGGGGGGTCGTGCATATATGATAGTACCTATGTAGATAGGCCGTTTCTCGCTCTCTCTAGTCGCGTGACCCCCCTTCTTCGCGGTCACGTAAACTCGGACGTAAAAACATACACAATATACACATCAGAATCAGAATCAAAAAGGGTATTCCAAGGTAAGTTTTCCATGTCAATTTGGGCTATTTGAGTTGGTAGATGGTAGCACATACCCGATCGGAGGCTATATGATGTTATATTAATGAGAATAAACTAACTAAACAGTGATGTAAAAGGACCGAATAAAATATGGACCGTATACCTATGGATAGTCCGCGCATTGGATGGATCCTTCCTCCGAATAATAGGTAGTGGCAGCAGCGGAGACATGGAGAATTGTGTGATGGTCGATAGAAATTATTAGACAATGGCCAAATAGTTTGAATTTCAAGCATAAATGGCTGCTAGATCGCCTGAGGCACAACCGCCGTGTAGGATCAGACGCAAAGTAAAAGATCTCAACCTCTAGGAAATCCGTCTGCCCGTATGCCTTACGGAAATTGTGGTACCACGTAAAAATGTGATTCTTTCTTCATTTCTTTCCCACAGAGTAGATAGACAATACGGCCATTATAAGATATCAGCCTCTACCGCTAGTCTAATTATATACAATTCTGCTAGTGAAGAATGGGTAAGACTTAATCTTACACTAGATAAGAAGTTATACTATATACATACACTGTCCGATCTGTCGAGTCGTGGGACATGGGCGGGACGGTCGCAGAATTTTATCCAGCATATTCAAATGTCATTACAACAGCGATAGGACTTTAAGAAATGCCAGGTAGATACTATAATCAATAATTCTTTAGTATGATTCTACCCACTACATCTATGATATCGCTTGATACGCTTCTATTAATGATTAAGTAGCTTCTTCGAAACAACGAAACATAGTCGAACTTATACTTTATTTCAATTGGCCACTCTCTAAATTGCCATATGAGAATACAACAATATATAGCCGAATTCTGTTCAGGCAAAGGTGAACCCACCTACACGATATGACTGGCAAATTCTGGAAAGGTACATGCTTTCCTTGAAACTTACCATACAGCCACTCTATGCAGCAAAGGGGCGCTGGCGCGAAGCATCTCGTCCTATTTCCCCCGTTACTTTGAGCCCCGTCATAGCTTTTCTCTTTCCCTCTTTTGTATTGGAGGCTAGCCTCATCAATTATCGGCTCCGGCAGTGTCAGATGCGATTGGTTGTTGTTAGCAAGCTTCTCATCTCGCTGTGAAAGAAGTCTTTTGACGCCACTGGTGAAGGCATTTGCAAAGAGTTCCGCTAGCCCTGGTGACAAGCCATTTAACTTGTCTAGAGCTTCAAGTGCCGATTCCTCCACCCGCCACAAGCCTCGGGCCTTATACCGATCACCAATATTATGACCGGCGGGTCTCTTTTTTCGCCTCGGAGTTCCAAGTCATAATCTTCAACAGGATTAAGGATATGGGCAGGTGGAAGGATAGCGATAGTAGCAGCTAGATGAGCCGTAACTTTACTTAGCCGTCACAGTCTCAGGGGTAGCTTCGGTAAAGATAGGCCCCATGATAAAACCGAGAACAAAACACAAAGGGAATAATTGATATATCATATGATAGAAAGAAAGAGCCGTGAATGAATGAACCGATTCGGTAAGCTGTGTAGCGAGGGAAAACCCTCCCTTTATCAGAGTCCTCCCCAGTTGTGGAAGGTGATCAACAAGCCAAGTCGACTCACGAGGACACCTATGCCTCTATTTAGCTGGTCGATCCTTCAGAGCCCTTTTAAAAATTGCTGCCAGGTTTGATCTGGAGCTCATTCAATACGATGCCGTCAACGCATTTGTGAATGCTGGCCTGAAACAAGAAATCTATGCAAATGCCACCTGGCTTTTGCAAGACTGGGTCAGTCCCCTCTTCTCTGGCAACAGGAATTAGTATCGACTCTTGTCCGATTAGGCTTTGAGAAGGTTCCACGTGAACCATGCTGCATGATTCAAAATGGGATCATTGTCTTCACGTATAGAAAAACAGGAGAAGACCGTGAGCGATCTTATGGCCCAACTGCAGCAAAGTCATATGCTAACTAGAGGATAATCAATCCAGTGGTTCCTAGATTGAGATAATCCAAGACCAGAAGAGGCGCCTAATTTGGCTTTTTGCCGATCCGACTATATTGACAAAATCTCCGGCCTTGCACAGACGTAAAGGACACAATATTAACACATCCGATAAGGAAAGAGGAGTTTTTTCCATTCAAAGGGCGTGTGCTACAGCGGTTTCAGCCACCGAGTATCAACGTGAGATTGGGTCACTTCTATATACGGTAGTTATCACAATTGTCTCAAGCGATGCCTCCTTCGCAGACGACCCTTGGATCGGAAAAGCTCTCCAGCATACGTGATGAAGTTGTTTGGTGGAGTTATTGGTTAGCGGGTTAACAAACAGACACCTGTATGTAACAACCCCAACCACTGAGGCAGAGCTGTTTGCCTTATCATAAGCAGCAAAGTAATTTCCCCGTGTCCCGGTTGTTGAAGGAATTGGGTATTAAGCTGGACGACCACCGAATTACGATCTTATGCGGCAACGCCTAGACCATTAAATTCGTCAACAAAGAGGTGAGACAACCACACACTAAGCTCCAACATGTGGATCTACAACCACCGGTTGGAGCAAGAAGCGACTGAAGAGACTATCAAATACACGCCAACGGACGACATGATCGTAGATGGGTTGATAAAGGCCCTAACAAATCTATCCTTTAGGAGGTTCATTAACCGGATCAGAATGGCGGATGTAAGCTGATATCTCGAGCAGAGAAAGTTTGGTGAACTTGCTGAAGAGGACCTGGAGATCGATTACAGTTTCCACCTTTAGGAAGGGATATGTTAGATAAGTCGGGTTATTAGATAAGCTGCATTAATCCCTGAGAAGAGAAAGAGTGGTGGTCAGTTCACCAATAAGGGCCTAGTATCATTCTTACTCAGGGACAGTTGTTTTCAAGGGTCTACAGTGTCTCCCACTTCTTCGTGTATGATACAGAGACAAGACACAGACGTCTCTCATTGATAGGCCACCTGCACAATACAACTTCCGTCCCTTAGTTTTGACAAAATATTCAACAACACACACACATAGGCGTAGGGCAGAACCCTCAACATGAAATATTCCAATGTATGAGAGTCTGAGAAGATACCAAAGCAGTCTTTTCTTTGCGATCCATCCAGTTCAGCCCTTCATCCTTGCAAGGCACAATATATCTCCAGCATCTCTTTGTCATTGGTTGAGAAATTGCGCTATGGCCTTCAAGAACGCGACTCGTTGATTATTACCACTATAAAATCGCGAGAGTACTGCACCGATTCTCCCATCTGAATGAAGCATAGGTCTCCTGTTTGGCAAGTCTATCAGGACGGTAATGTATTAGGATTGGGGTCGATAAAAGGCGTTACTAGAGATCTTTGGAAGCAGCATGATAGGCTTCGCTACACGACTAAAGTTTAGTACGAATTTCGGGCAGGAATTGTAGAGACCTAAGAAGGGAATGCCTTTCATTGTTAAAGGGACTTCCCAGAGCTCCAATAAAAATGATGTTGATGAGATAAAACTCATTTTTCTTGATACCTGCCTGCAGGCCCAGCTGCCCTAGTGCGCGTTAGCACTTTGGCGTGCTAACTCATTTTTTAAAAGTAGATTAACAGGACATATACACAGTCAAGGATTTGTGAAGGTAATGAATTGAAGGATCGTTTATATGTTGCCGGATGGTAGCAGGAGTATAGAAGGCAGTTCCTCTTTCGTTAAAGTTGATTATTATTGGTATTTCCTCGTGATAGCATTCGGCTTCTAGAATCTACGCAGAAGCGAAAACCACCTGGTTTCAAGCCAAGCAAAATTGGAGAGGCGAACGGCGCACTGCCGACGGATGAAGTCCTTGTTCGGATTATCCAGAGTGTGTTATTTCATTGCCTTTAATTCGCCTACACAAAGGGCTGTATCCAATGCTATCAGGTTCAGTAAGCTATCTATCTTATGGTCGCCAATGCCAACAAATGAGGGGAGAGCATGTCGAAGGCTTCCTTAGGGGACGTCCTTGAATCTCATTCGGGAAGCTCTCTTCTGTTATTCGCTCCATCTCATAGAGACTGGTCATACAAACTCCGATATCCCTCTTTCGCGGAACTCAGTTGCAGATGGCCAATCATGGCGATGCCGATTTTGGAAAGATCTTGCCGAGGCGTACGCTCGACAGGCGAAATGTGACCATCATTGTCGGTATTCCTCTCTTGTAACGACTAGTTGATCTCACTTCTCTCGCCTATCTACATACCTCGTAGGTATGAAATTCTCATTGATCGCAAGTTTAATGAGAGCTTCTCATCCGCCAGTGAATCCTGAGCCAATCAGGCCTAATCCTTGGGGACTTTTTCACTGGGCCGGATCAATCGCCCGCCTCTCTCTAGCAACTGGATGCCTTTTTCTTCCGCCAACAAAAATTTTTCTCTTGATATTTTAATCATATCATGATTTCCCAGGTTGGCCATAATCATGAGGATATCTTGGAATCTTCGTCTATCGATGCCTATGTGTGAGATGATGGCATTAATGGCAGATGGACTAGCTTCTCCATCATACCCTTTATTAAGAATGAGATCTTTGGGCCTTTGCCTTCGCCTGGAAGAACTTCCTAACATTTATGGCGCATGGTGTGTTTATAAAAATAGGAGTATATGCTTCCGTATTTACCAGGACTTAAAGACTCTTCTAGTTATGGTGAAGTGGTTTCCTATAGGAATTTCCTTCCAAGCTTCTCACGTTCAGTAGTGACCATCGAAGGTTGGCCCTCCTAGAGTAGTGGGTTCAATGGTTATTCGGCTCTTTCTCTCTTGACATTATCCATCCTTTTGAATAGTGTGGACGCTGAAGTTGAGACGTTGGGTCTCTTTGGTGATGTGATGGCCCGTTAACTTCTCACAACATCGGCATAATTACGGAACGCAACAGTGCTTCTCATCTATTTGCCGCCGTCATCTCTTAGGAGCTTCCAGGTCGGTCGATGATAAAACTCACCGATATCCGCTGAAATAGCTCCAACTCCGCAGTGTCTTGGTTTCCAACTATATGTACTGGGGACTGCCGGGCTGCAGAATTCTGCTCTGAAGCAGTAATTAGTATTACTACCACTGCATTCACACGATTAGCGATTCATGTTCAGATCTGAGATACCTAAAATGATAAATGTATCAGCTCTGATGAAGACCCCATGATATTAAGCTATAAATAAATTTCAATAAATAATATTCAAAACCTTTAGGAGGAACTTGGAGTCATTCTCCGGAACTTCTCCCAAAACATGCGATTGATCCGAGTTTTAACTTCAATACTACGTAATGCACGCGGTGGGATATAAGCAAATAACACACTACTCTGTTATTACTCTGGCCATTCCCCAACTTATAACCATCGGTTCTCGCTTTCGGCGTATATCGAGTTGTCAATTCCCAGAAAGCTTCCCCTCATCAGATTCTTTAAGAGATAGGTAATTCTTATTCTCTACCAGCCGTTCGCATCCAGCTACAAGGGCATCAGCGATCCGTAATTCTTGTACCTTTTTTGGCTAAAACTCACAGCACATACACGCTGAACGACTGAAATAATCAGCTGTTAGCACATAAATGAACCTCAGCAGGGATAGATGAAGCTCCACCTACATATTAACTTTGACATCGAGTTTACACATCTTCTACGATTTGTAATATGTATCGCGAAACTTTAGAACAAAGTGCTTTTCGTGTCCACATGTGTGTACCACCTTCTTATGTTCACACATTTTGAAGCATTTGTATCTTTAGTGGGCTGTAGACGTGTAGGCAATTTTTGGGTTTTATAATGTCATAGTAAAAGGAATATTGTCAAAGAAACAGCCGTATGAAGAGCCTCAGACTGTTGGACTCTCTGCGGGTCAATCTTCGGTTGTCTTGTAAGGGAGATTTGATCCTGGTATGACCCCAAGATGACTTGAGTCTTGAGAAAATTCGACCTCTTTATATTGATTGTCCTAGATCGATACGTGGTGAATTCCATCTACCGATGCGCGTTTCGAGGATTATATAGACGAACCACACTCCCCCTTCATATTGGGCTGAGTGAAGGGAACCAACGATGATGATTTGAATACAGCCCAGTTGTAACAGAGTGATCTTAGAGAGAAGAATTCTATTATGTCACTAATTCACTAGAATTCTAAGCTAAAGAAAAACGAAATGGAGAAAGGAAATAGCTATTCAGTGTATCATAGTAGTCGAATTCCCCATAAGATTTTGGGATATCCTGCATGTGGCATGGAGTTTTGGGGAATCTTGTTACACCAGTTGGTGAATAACTAGCGGTCGGGATCTTGAAGGCCTATGTATGGATTCTCACCATAATAGTCAATTGAGAATCGGGTGGTAGGATTTTGCCGCCATAATGCTCACCGAGATGACTGTGAGCTTAGGATAACTCACCCGCCCATGGTCTGTTCTGCCAAATTTCTTCATCAAATCGACGCACGTAGAAATGGTTATTCCATTCCGATGTACTTCTATTCTAGTCCAACAGGGGTTAGCCTCCTCATCACAACTATCATTGATTGATTGATCGATTGATATCACTACATACACCATATACATTGGGCTTCTCGCACTGAGCCGCCGTCTCTGTGATGGATGAGTCCAAGGTTATGTACGTCGGATCCACGACCTCGTTGATATCTATCTATGTAGATACAAGGGCATCCTTTTATATCTGCTATCACACCTTGCCTCTTATTAATTCCAGTTTATTCCACAAAGTTTCTCCAAAATTCTCCGGACATCCAATTTGTTATTCTATACACTCTTCTGCCACAGTAGTTGGATGAGGGACTTGGTTGCCTAGATGTGGCGATCATTGGCATAAGTTCTCGTATCATTAGTCTCTAGAAGACTGATTAGCCATAGTGTTCGACGACTATTCAACAGTTTGAGTGTTTCTACAGTTACGATCATGTTCATCGTTGTCATCTTCATTGCATAGCAGGCTCTACATATATATATATATATATATATACAAGCGCATTCATATATACCTGCGACACTACTAATCAGTCAATCAGGATAATCAAGAGGAATAGACCCAATACAGCATTTCATTCTCGCGCCATGTGAATGTCGCTAACTTTAGCTGATTATTCGAATATTCATTAAATTCTCATACGAACTATATCTTAATGGCAATTTTCTTCTTCCCTAGAAAGACGGCAACGAAATAAAGGATCAAAAAAGTAAAGGGAGGGGCGAGTAGGTTACTATTAACTAGGACTTGAGCCTTGTCTCTGACGATAGGTTAATTCGAGGGCAGAGGGAAAAGCGTAGGTCCCTGATAGCAATATTATCTTACGCCCTCGGATTGATCTTAGTATATATATAACAACAACTACATGCGTAACGAGAGGGTATAAAGCTGTCTACCACTTGACTACACCCACTACATATAAACCTAGAAGGATTAGCTGGGTCTGGGGTCCTAGAAGGAAGTCTTGTCGGAAAAATATTCTACGTACGACTAATTATGTAGAAAAGAGATTTTCGCCTAGGGAAGAGGAGACAAGAAGCTTTCTCGGGGGGATCTGGGGACCTGTTTATATTCTTCACTTCCTACCAGAGGCGTTTGCCAAATCGAGGACTGAGTGAACAAGCGAGGGAAAAAAAAAAGGAAGAGGACCCAAGGGAAGTGAGGTTGGACAAGAAAACAGGTTAAGGGAAGGAAGTTCATTTGTAGAGATCGGTATGATTTTCAAGGCCTGTCCTCAACGCCTCGTGGTGTAAACCGAAATAACGCGTAGATGGAAGAAACAAATCGGTCCCAGCCCGCACTCAATCCTGTGAACAGCCTATCCGGTATTGCGCGAATGGCACAACCGACGGGAATGGATAGCATTCCAAGCACCACAGAGTATCCCCATTGCGCCCCGGTTAGACGTGAAACAGAAAACGCGTCTGCGCCAACAAAGATGATCAGAACCTGGCCTCCGATCATGATTAAACTGATTGTAATGAACATCCAATTACGATGGATTCCTTCGAAAATGTTGAAGTTATTGTCAAATTGTCTGCTGCTGTTATGGGTGTCAATAAAAAAAGGAGAAAAGATCAAGGGGGGAGGAACGTACTTGTACATATTGAAGATCTGCATCCACACATATGTATTAAATATCGCCGCTTGCAGCTGCTTCATCTCCTGAGCAGTGTGGTAAGACATAATATCTGCCCCTTTGAAATACAGGACTAAGTTAACTATTAATTGATAAATAGACTGTCCACAGATCATCTTCCACATGGAAACTGTAATCAAAGGTGATGATTTCGGATCCGGCTGTCGGTCTAAAATCCTTTGCAATGGAGGATCGGTAGCAAGCGCGAGGGCAGCCAACGTGTCTTGGAACAAATTTATCCACATCAGCTGCACCGGAGTAAGAACCGACTTCTGATCAGAGCTAACCACTGCTGAGACAAAAGCGAGTCCGACAGAGGTTACGCTAATTGTGATTTGAAACTGATGTTGGGAGTCAATACACTTGAGCGATCCGGGATGGCCTGTCACTTGCTTACCGGCAAGAATTTCTTGACCGCGTCATTGACTGTTCTACCCCACATTATTGCTTTAACAATGGAAGCAAAGTTATCATCCATTAGAACAATAGCAGAGGCCTCTCTGGCAACTTCAGTACCTGATATCCCCATGGAAAACCCAACGTCAGCAACAGCAAGGGCAAGGGCATCATTTGATCCGTCACCTGTGACGGCAACAGTCTCTCCAGCTATTCTCAGGCGTGCAACCAAAGTTCTTTTATCTTCCGGGCTCGATCTTGCAAGAACCCTCAAACGTGGTATGATCGCATCCTTTTGAGCTTCGTTGAGTTCCCTAAAGTCCTGGCCTTCTATTGCAACATCGTCGGTGCTTTCGAGAATACCACACTTTTTCGCAATGGCTAGGGCTGTCGCAATGTTGTCACCGGTGACCATGCGAACAACTATGCCAGCGTTTTGGCAGGCTCGGACGGCCTCTTGGGCACCATCACGGGGAGGATCACGGATGCCTATGATACCTAGGAAGACAAGATCTTCGAGAACATCCTCCAAAACGACCTCGATTCGGTCTGATTCATCGGTTTCAGCAGGAAACCAATTTTCAAAGTCACGGTAAACTATGCCGATTGTGCGCAGCGACTGGTTAGAATAATCGGTGATAATCTGCCTCAGATGTTGACTGGTCTCGGTGGTCATCGGCGTGGGAACCAACCCCTCAGTCGGGTTTTCGACAATTCCCTTACATTTGCTCAGCAAGACCTCCGATGCCCCCTTAACATATACACGAAACTTCGTGCTATCTAGCTGCACAATCGTGGCCATGCACTGGCGAAAAGAATCGAAAGGAATCATTTGTGTGATCTTAATGTTTGAACGCTCGACCCCTAGGGGTCCCATTGCCATATGATCTCGAGCGAATTTCAGTAACGCAGATTCGGTACTGGAGCCAACGAATGAAGGCTGGCTATTTCTATCGTCTTCAAATGCAGTTGAATTTATCACAATCGATTGCTTGAAAACAGGTTTAACATCGCTAGAGAGACGCCGAAAACACTCAGCGATTGGGATCCTTTCAACCTCGGAGGTCGCATCAGCACCTGATGTATCTTGTGAGGCTGGATATTCGTCGGAGAATAATATATTGGAGCCCAGAACACCGCAGACAACCGTCATTTCGTTCTGTGTGAGGGTGCCGGTCTTGTCGGAGCAAATAGTCGTAACATTTCCCATGGTCTCACAAGCTTTCAATTGGCGGACCAAGTTGTTGTCCTTGAGCATCCTCGTGGTTGCGAAGGCAAGCGAGAGGGTTAAAGCGAGCGGGAGGCCTTCGGGAACAGCAATAACTAAGACCGTGAGGGCGATAATAAAATCTCCGAGGAATAATTGACCTTTCTGAGCAGGGGTGTCAGTACTGTGAGGCAGTTGCGCTAAGAATCTAATGAACAGGATGATAAAGAAGAGGGCTGCTGTGACTCCACCCCAACGGGCAATATATTTCGCAAGGATGGCGAGCTTTGTTTGTAATGGCGTGAACTTTGGTTCCTCTTGAAAGGACGAGAGAATCTTGCCGTAGGTCGAGTTGGTTCCCGTAGCTACGACAAGGAAAGTGCCAATACCCTCCGCGACGTACGCTCCCGATATCAGAAAAGGGTCCATATAGCTCCAATCCTGTTTTTCTTTCACAATATGAAATGCTTCGTCCCCGGGGCACTTGGCCAACAGATCGGACTCGCCGGTAATAGGCGATTCATCGCACCTGATTCGGTAGCCATCAATCAGGATACCATCGGCAGGTATCACATCTCCTGGTTCGATATGTACAACATCGCCTACGACAAGGTCAAAGATGGGGATTTCCCGAGACCTGGCCGATCGAATCACTTTGACGAAACGATCCTGCTTCTTCTTATTTAATTTCCTAAATTGTCGCTGCTTCTGGTAATCGTTCACGGCGCCAACAGAAACGATAATCACGATAGCGACAAGAATCGCAACTCCTTCGATCCAGTTGACGGGCGGGTTGCTTGGAGTATGTATGGTTGCGAAGGTCTGATAGAGTCCCACACCCAAAGATATCGCAGCCGCTGCGGACAAAAGGAATAGGACAGGGTCATTATAGGTCAACCATACAAATTGGAAAAAAGTTAACTCCTTGCTGGTGGGAAGATGATTATCCAAAAAAGCTCGTCGTCTGTCTACAAACGATTTGGATTGACCGTGCCCAGCTGTCGATGACCCGAATATTGCGTTAGTCACTTTAGATAGCAAGGGATCCGGCTCGACTTTGCTTGCTGGTGCGACGTCAGCGTTTGATAGCTCGAGATCATCAAGCCCCGTCTCATCGGTGCTCAAACCGCTACGTCGATCGGTTCGCAAACCTCTCTCCAGGCCAGCAAGACCGCCGAAAGCGGTGAAAGTCAATAAACTTCTGGAGGCTATGAGTTCGGTCAGCTGCTCTGCCGAAAAGGAGAACTTGGTCTTTTCTAAGATGGAGACCTGCTCAACACCGGAGCTCGGGGGTGCCAGTTCGATCATCTCACACTAATTCTAGTCATCCGTCGTCAGAGAGATCCGTTCCTAGACGTTAGACAACCATCGCGACTCTTACCTCCATTGGAACTGGGGAGCATATAAGGGAGCGTTCTCGATTGCCCTCGCTCCATCAGGCGCCAAGGAGACGTACATCTACTGAATCGAATCCATGGAGAGAGTTTCAAGGCATTATAGTATACATATTAAATCAAACTTGGAGATTCTTAGTATGATTGCAGGGCTGCCCCTGCATTCGGTTTGTAGGACTAGGGGGATTAACGGATGGGAGATTAGCACCAGTACTTGTAGGCTCAATGGGGGGGATGCGGAAGAATCCATACTTTTTCAATCTGCAGTCAGTTAGATAGAAGAGATAGATTAATAGAGGAGTTCCATCATACATCATCCTACATCGTCCTGTCATTCAACCACTGGCCTGGTTGACTAGATCATTCACACCAACCAAAGCTACTAGTTATTACTAATCAACTTTTGACAAACCCCCGCCGAGGTAGGTTTGAAGCAATGCCTCATTTGGCCTAATCGCGGTGGTAGTGCCGGGGAACTAAGACCAATCCGGCAGTCCGTCGTCAAACCTCCTCCCGAAAGTTTCATCAACAGCGTGGCTTAGACCGTGACTAAGACTTCGAGACGCAGAACTCGAGTCCGAAAGCGGCAAGGCGCCCGGTCTAGCGTTCCCATCTCTAATTTCCATCCATCCAGACCTTTCATCTCACTTCCAACAAACAACATCAAGGAAGGGCCACCGAAAACACCAAAGCGCCTCGCGCAAGTCAGGCCGAAATCAGGCCGGGACTAAAACCGAGAAAAATGCGTAGATATGAATATTAAACATGATTAATAATCATCATACACACCCCGGATGAGAGGTAACTCCGGTGGGGTGATCTGTTGTATGCAAGAACGCACTGACTCTAGATTTACAATTTATGATAGTGTACCGACAGCTTTAGCTTATATGTAGGCTCGGATTAATCGGCGAGTACATACATGATACATGTACAGCGGCAAAGATCGCACATATATCGTGTTTGGGCAAGGTTTGAAATTCTTCAACATAATATATATTCTATTCATAACATAATCGCTAATTCTTAGGCTTATAGAGTGGAAATCTCTTATTAGATGGCATGGTGAAACGGCAAGGCAGGTATGGCGTCTGGGTTCACTAAAACACGAATGACCTGAATGGTGTTAGCGGATTGATATCACATATCATATATGTTTTATCTCGGAAACTCAGACTGCCACTATAGTTATAACACTCAGCATCCTGGTCGTGATTTTATTAGCTTACAACTCATACAACTTAGACCGCTTTTTCCCGACCAACAGAGAAAGGCGGCGTGCTATCATAGCGATCAGGGTGAGGTCACGGGCTTTTCTGCCGCTTGCTAACCCTCTGTCGCAAGACGGATTGAAGTACAGTACTAATAAAACTTGACAATTTCATCCTTCATCTCAATCTTTGATCCAGAGCTTCAGGGGCCTCATTCATTCTATCGATATAATTTACAGCGATGTCTAACAAAAATTCTGGAGAAGCGAAGCGCTGGCTTTCGAGAACAGCATGCAGCCGCTTATAGTGATGAAACGGGTCAAATTTCATACTTCACTCACATCTCTGGTCTCTTTGAGTATATCAAGGTAGCCGGTGCGATAGATTTGCGCATCTTTGACTAGGAGCGGTCGTTTGTTTGAGAAAGAAGGACATAATCGGCTTGTTCATCGCAAGTGAAGCTTGCTAAAACCATCACAGGCGCCTCACATCTCCACCCAGCCCGTCAACCTTCTCTCACTTTCTGTCACATGGAAAACATTCTCACGTTCGCTTGTGCATCCGATCTATCCATAGCAGCTGTTATGTATGTATTGCTCTATGAAGGGGCTGTAGTCTTAATTCTAGTGTATCTACTATTACATAACATCAATAATGATAATCATGTACTGATAATCTCCATCCATAGAACGTTCCCAGATCATGGAGGCTGCTCCCGCCTAGGATGTTTGACTGCTCGCGCTTTTCCCTGCCAGGGATAAGCGGTGAGGCAATGTCACCATTGTCCTAACTATGTAAGCAATCCAAAGCCAGCATACAGCCTAATCCTAAACCAAATCCTCGTGCTCACGTTCTGCATCGATTTCACCATCAGGGAAGCTGGCAAGAATCCCATCGGAACCGTATCCTCTAATTTTTAGTCTCGTAGGCTTCGTCGGACTGCAATCCGGAGATCTGATAGCAGTCGTTTTGGATTCAGTTGTGAAGCAGCGGTGCCGCTGCCTACTACCACGAGGCCATATAGACAATATGTTAATCGTAGCGAGGAGCCTTTGCAACGCCCAAATCCGCTGACTTTGTTTAACCCTTCCAGTCCGTGCCGAATCCTGTCGCTTTGACTCCTTACCTTGGCTCTTTTACGCATAACTCCATTTCCATTTCTCCCTCGTGGTCCGACTTGTGGTCCTCAACGATACTTGTTGTTTCTAGCTAGCTTTGGGGCCACTGAGATTGATCATATAACCAATGGGAATCAATCTCGGGCGGGGGGATTGGTGTCTTAGAGTCTTTGCAAAAATGCAGTCGATGGTGACATGGTGAACCCTAGCAAGTCCAATAAGCATTCATTTGGACATCATTTGAGGACCTTTCTCTTTGATCATGATTTTTCATTTAGCTTCGATCCGATTCAGGGTATATATATTAGCATGACCAAGAAGATCAGCATATTGAGAGGAAATCCGCGCAGCTGTAGTCAATCGCGACCGAGCATCGCAAGAGTAGCTTCCCAATTGTCATGCTGGGCTTCCTAGGAGCGGAGAAGACGCTAAACAGTAAATATGGATATCAAGAATGGGGTGCCACGTCGATTCCTCGCAAAGTATCCGCCATTCTCTCAAGCGGAGGCGGAATCGGGATGACATTGTTGGACAACAGAAGCGCACTTGCTTATCATCGCGGATTCCAGTGAGGGAACAGTGCAATTCTTGGACGGCCATGCCTGATTCTGGCGACTCCGTGATTATATATATTGCTGCTGTTTAGTCCTGTCCCCGTGATGAGGCCCGTCAGACGCATCCTCTGCCTATTCAGCCAACCGGTCGGACGGAATTCTTACTACCTTGACTGAATGAATCGCGACTAGAGTTGGTCTCAACCCCGATTTTATTTTTCTTGGTAAATCTGACGACAATGCCGCATCCCGTTGTCAGTTTTATCTTTCAGCAATGATTTTATCGCACCTGTGCCACTATGCATCTACTATGCCATTATCTACCATATCCAACATTAAACTCTTCCCTCTTGAGTTCTCCTCACTCATATTTATAGTCTTAAGAGTGCAGTGGCGTCTCTGCTTCCCACCAAAAAGGCATTACCATCTTCTGACAAACTTCTCTTCATCCAAATATTTCTTTCTCATTGTCCCTAATGAAATTGTTTTCATACTTTACTTCCATTTTCCTCTCCAACTCTGGTTCCATCTTCGTTATGCAACTTTAGGTTTTTAAGGGGGTATGAGAAGTCTTTTACTCCATTCTGGGCTCGGAGCCATACCTCGAAACACATAAATATATATACACATATAGCCAGTTTCGTCCGGTTAATCCGATACATAATGTCAATTTTTGTCGAGGCACTCTTTCCTCGAATCTGATACTCCCTGATGGTGCTATGATAACAACACCAGTTATGAAAAATGTTCATTTGAAAGCCATTGTGATTTGTAGAGATCCGACGGGATTAACAGCAGAGCTTTTGAACATTGAACCAAACGAGATATATATGCACATAGAAGCTTATGTATATTCTCCCCCCAATGGGCCCTCAACACAATTGACCTAGAATGCTGCCAGAAGGAACTCTACCAGAAACTCAGCCTGATACCTTCCATTATTTGCAAACGACCCCCGTCTTGCTCTATTACATGATTAGTCCCAAAGAAGTCACCTAGTTATTGCACCACAGCCCTTGATTATTTTTTCTACGCAGATGCTCCGCCAATGACCTACTCTTTGGAATGATTCCGGATCTTGTTGCCTTCGGAGTCATACAATGGAATTGACGTACTATTATCAAATTCCATGCTTGGCGAGATACCCTACCCCTGGTGACGATTAAGGGTTGTTTTGTTATGTTACTGGCTTTATCCACTAGAAGCTGGAGAACTGATTATTCTTACTCCTTTCACTGTTCAAAATTCAGTCCCTCCAGCTAAAACGGCCATCAGGGTCCCATGAGGGGATGTTGCTTTATCGTCACGATAATCTGGAAGGTAGGAAATTTGATTTTTGGAAAGATCAAAGTAAGTCTGGTCGATAGGCATCCAGAACGTACATCATCACAGCCTTAGGGCTAACAGGGGGGTAGGTGTAGCTTGTTTGTGGAGGATCTTCTTTCGCTTGACTAAGCATAGTAAGATATCATAGTACTACATCATTCTATCGATCCCCTGGAGGGATTTTATCTCGCTCCCTATTTCGAATTGCCAGAGAACTGGAAGAATTGTCGCTAGTATTAGCAGCTCCAATAGGGCTGCCAGCTTGGACAATATCTATTGCATAATCAGAAGCCACTGCACTAACCTAGATGAAATCGGCGACGCTGTTAGTTTTAAATTCAATACTGGGTACTGGGCAGTAGATTGACCCACTATTGTGTATCTTCGTACTGCACTCATCTTCGCAACGACAAGCTGACAGGGCGTACCATCAGTAATCA
This sequence comes from Pseudotulostoma volvatum, assembly GCA_019804575.2. Taxonomy (NCBI): domain Eukaryota; kingdom Fungi; phylum Ascomycota; class Eurotiomycetes; order Eurotiales; family Elaphomycetaceae; genus Pseudotulostoma; species Pseudotulostoma volvatum. The sequence continues at coordinate 53,550 of JAHQZX020005199.1, forward strand.
GAACTTTACTAGGAAATATCTCAACGTCTATCTCCTTCAAATACCCTAGGAAGGAATTAAATTCAGACCGCGATGTTTGGTTTTTAGTAAGAATGGTTACAGTAAAGTCAGATCGGGATGATGGTGTTTCTGATGGAGCTGAGATTGCTTTCGTGACTATTGCATCACCAGATCCCTGACCTTGAGTTTTGATCTCCGCAAAATATCGGTTATAAATATTCCCAAAGCCAGTCTTTAGAAAATCTACCCCGTTTTCTATAGGCTAGAAATCGGGGTCCCATTCAAACCACCCTTTCCGACTCGGTCAGCAGCGTAAGAAGCTGTATTAAGACCTCTCTCGCTGGTTCCTCCAAGATGCACCAATTCGATCCACGCCTCTCCTAGCCCTAGCTATCTTTCAGCTACTAATGCGTATTCTCTTCTAGATTTCACCGTGCTCGAGGGACTAGATGCAAGTGTGCCTGCAACGGATGACAATTTCTGCGTGAAAGTATCGTACTCTAAAGAGATATGGCGAAGTTCAGAGGAAATGGAGGAATATAAATCTTCAACACCAGTTGTAGTAAATAATGATGAAGGTGTCAGCGGACAGGTCTTTGAATTATAAATGAAGATAAGACTTTCTTAGTAAGGTATTAGATTGGACTTTAGCTACACGGCTGTCCTACCACTAAATTGCTATAGTACAGTATGCTTGATCTTAAAATGCATAGTTAAAAGACGAGAATATATGACCCATAATATAGTAGTCCTAACAATAAACTTCCTTAGTTCGATATTTCCATATATAGACCAGTTACCATTCTCGGTTAAACAGGGGCCCATGTGTCCCTTCACTAATGCAGTTCCGATGGAACGCTGACAGAAGGAAGCGATGAGGAAACGATTGATGTGCAAGCCGGAGGGGCAGTGTATACATGTCCGTTATAAGTAATGACTAGTGGAAGCGAGAGTAAAGTTGGGAAGGAGGTCGTCTCTGGCAATAAACCTGGGGCGAGAGACATAGAAAGCTGGTAGTACCGTTCGCCTTGCTTGGGCCTCTAAAGTATGTTGTATTTTTTTTGACCCTGAAGGAAACGTTGAACAGTATAATATGAATCAAGAGATCCTTCTCCCTCCTCTTAAGTTCTTGTTAGATTTAGCTATCCATGACAATATCTTACATCAGACTTCATGCCAATAGCTGATGGGATGTGTGAACCGCTAGTAACCGGCTAGGTGGTAAGTGCTAGGAGAGATGGCTAGGGTAGGTTTCATACTATCTTTATCTATGCCTGGATTCCGACAATATATTAGCGTGCAGTCTATATATATATATATTAATAGTAGTTGTTAAGCCGGCCGGTAGTTAGAATCAAACCGCAAATACCTAGCAAGCATTATTAAACTGCCGTATAAAACCCATACTTTTATATATGCGTTAATTGGCCAGAATTGGCCGGGACACCCACCCTATGATACATCGCCTCTAAACAATCTATATGAAAATACAGAGGATAATTAAAGTGATGCCGAAGGATGATTTGCCGACTGCCTGTATTTGACGTTGAATCATAAGATCAAATTCTTATCTTTTCTCATCAGAGTTTCATGGTTAATAGGGCCTTTATGCCCAAGAATGATAATGTATTTTATATTTGATAAAGAGCAGTCGGTGATGAGATATCATCATTTAAAGAAAGGTCTCATTTCTTGAGGCTCTGCATCACGAAACCGGTTTAACCCCCTTGACGCAGCACATCGGATAAAAGAGACTGTAATCCCACCAAAATAGACTCGATTTGGCCAATTCTGGTGCCATTTAAGAATACTACGATAGTGCTATGATCGGACCCAACTTGTCGCGGATGGATTTACAAAAGCGTTAACCATTGCACGCTACTTAACCTCATCGACACTGGTGATAAGATAGAAGATAATCAAGAGACGCCTATAGAAGTTCTAAATGGTAGTGGGGAAATGAAGTGCAAACCCGATTGACTATATTTGTTACATAGAGAATTCATTCCTTGATGTGCAGGCTCGCCCTATGATACATACGTCAGAGCAAAAGGAGCTTGAACATAAGCTTAATGAAGTTGTGCGGGAAAGGGATAAGCTTACAAAGACAGCTTAGCAAAAGCGACGGACGGTGTAGTACCCCAATAAGGTAACGGGAGAGCCCAGGAAACGTCTCAACCCTACAAAGAGTAAACCCAAACGACCCACGAGGTAAGAAGATGTCGGTACTGTCAGTCAATGGCGGCTTCCAAAAAGATACGATAATTATGATGTGGTCATAGAATAAAAGCCCGGAGCATATATTACGCGTGATCTAAGCTTCAAGTCATGTTGTTACTAATGAATTATTTTGTATGCGTCGCAGAGGTGTGCATTTCGTAGAGCCGTGCACGTGACCGGGAATATGTTTAGCAGCAAGACTGACTCTTGTATAATGTCATTGATATTACTGATATTACTGTGCATAGCGGTAACTCGCTAGCTAGCAGAACATACATGTGGCTCGCTCGCTTCTACGTTTGAGGCGCTTGGCATCTACGGGGTTACGGGTTCAAATCCTGTCAAAACGCGCTGGGAAACACATGCGACGAACCTCACACCACCAGGGGGGATTTTGTCGTACCGCTGCGTTGTGGCTCTATTGTGTGAAAATGAATATACGTGGAAAAGCGAATCGATAATATGCAAGACGAGAAAGAATAATGTTACAGATTTTTTATATATATGATAGTAACGGCTTTCCCTCCGAGCATGCATATATCATAGATACCGGGGATGGTTGAGGTCCAAGCGTTGTTTGTACCAGTCACCGCCAGCGAATGAAAAAAAAAGGAAAATCTGTGACCGTATCCAAATCTCTCATTGATCCCGAGCTCGAAATCCTGCTGGCGTTCAAACATACCCACTATGGATGGATGCAGCCCCCTTCAATTCTCTCAGTGGGCCCAGAAGACTCTTTTCTGTATTGACGGAAACCCATTCCGACCCCCCTATGCTACGCGAGGCTTTATCGGTACCTTTCTTGCAGCAAACATGATAGTGATGGTAACCTATGGGATGTTGTCAACCTGAAGGTATCAATATGCAGTATATTCAAAAGACGGCGTCCCTGATCATCATCTTATTACTTTGGAGCATTAGAATCGTCATCGTCCAACCACCATTCGTCGTCAGTTTCCCCCGAGTCCCCAGGCCCATACAGGTCATTTCCTCCATTTTCCGGAGACTCCTGGTACTATTCCTTCAGCCTGCCAATGGTAGTGACAAATTCAGACAGGCACTTTATTAGCTTTAGAGTTCCTATGTATGATATATGTACCTAAGTATATAGTAAGCCTACATAGGGAAGCGGTGTTGGACATAAATGATCCCTCCCATGGAGATCGGTGATACAAGTCGGATCAAACGTCGTTCCTAAAAGGCCCTGAAGTACATTGTAGTCGCGTTTAGTCCAGCTATTAGTTTCAGTCTTTTATCTCCGAGGCCTTGAGTTCAAGCTGCTGAGTAGGTTTCGTTCTCTAATCGGTGTACTGTACTGTAAGTACATGTACATATTTTTTCATATACGGGGCCAATAATCTCGGTGATGATAGGATGGAGCTATTGACCGAGTTAGGGGCTAGACTAGGCTTAATGTCGGATAGGGTTGAACACGGGCAAGCCAGCTAACCAGCAAACCAGCACCTCTTTAGCGGACCTTAGGGTTTACTATCATATAAGTCATATAGTTATACATAGCAAGAGATAGTATGACAGGCAGTGGCGTATCTAACCAAGGTTCCTGGACTAAGAAAGTGTCTTACTTACTGCATGAGTAGCGTGGAACACTACCGTAGGCTTGTAGCCACGTGGGCCACTGACCCTTCCGGCGGTTCCTATATTAATAATAAATAAATAGCGACTTCCGCTGGCCCTAAATAGGAACCCCCCCCGGAATGGTGTGCCTTATATAGCAGAAGATCGCCTTCTGCGTGCTGACGGTCCCAGTTGGATAGAGTCTAGCACTGCTAATAAACTTGTCAGCGCCGAAGCATTAGTTTCGACTTCAACTGGCGCTGAACCTTTAGGGACTTTTGAAGCCTTCTATGGTATCTGTCTTTACTTAGGCCGATGATGGTTCAGCTAAAAACCTGAGTAGTTAAAAAGTGCGGTTTTGCCATTAATTTGGACTTCCCAAAGGCTTCTTTGTTTTCTTGAAAAAAAAGAAAGAAAGAAAACAAAGCACAAAGTTATAGCGCACCGCTTGTCTTGATCTCTAACCTCTTTTTTCAAATAATAAGACTTATTTGTGTTGTGTTGCTCATCATTTTGGTTGGGAGACGATGAAATTTTTTATCTCGTAGGTGACTATTACGTGCGTAATTATTATTTTATTATCCATGTATCATAGAGATAAGTTACTCGGAGTAAGAGTTGGTTAATCCTGGCGATCATACGGGAAATCATTCCCTGTACAATCCACCCTACAATATTCAACGTAAAGATTTTGCCTTTAAAAACCTCGCTAGTTAATCTCTATGAACGATTGCTTTACTTGTTAGAATCCGTAACATCCCTTCTCCCTTATCATCGCTTTCGAAGCCTCCCTAAGTTCCTTGGTCTGGTCTGTCAAACAGTCTAACGTTGAGACTATATTTCCTCAAGGGACAGCCAGGGGTGCGTGTCCACCGTATCCAAGAAGCGGAGCCTTCAGGTCACAATTGGATCCTTGGGGGATCTCAACGGTTCACGGCAATTGCTAATTTTTAGGTTACTGTCAAGGTATACGAAGACGGTCTCAAACTATAGACAATAGTCTTCAAACCCCTATCAGGTGAAGCAAGTCACCTTCCACACCCGTAGCCGTTCGAACCATAGCTCCTCTGATCCCTGCCCTGGGATGGTAGCGATCGCAATTTTAGAACGATCAATAGACGTGTGGATGCATATGACGGCCTCCAGTTCACCTCAATCCTTCCCTTCATAGAGCGAACTATGCGTCCACCGCAGTCAAAAAACGTTACACTCGAATCGACGCATTTCATGAATCGTTGGTTTCTTCAACCCAAAATTTATCCCGCTCATGGGTTAACACGTGGCTTTTGTTGACGACGACCTATTTCTAGTGCCGTTGCGTGGTTTTAATTGTTCCTAATTTCTCCTTACTCGTTCCATTTGGTCAAAGGGATTATCTAGAATTAGCTATAGTAGGTTATATCACATATCCTTGAACTCAATTAATCGATTATCACTGTTAAAAAGATATCATGGGAACTGTGTAAACTCATTGCTAGACTTATTCCATGAACTTGACTAGGTACGGAGCTTGATTTAATATATTCAACTTGCTGTCCAGCGAGAAATGAAATATCGCGAGCTTTAAAGGAAATGATCGGTATACTATCAAGGTTAGCAAGTTAACTATTCTAGTCTAGTGCGTCAAGGCGCACTTGGTCTTATCTCTTCATGTTCCGTCTACTACTATGATAACGCCTTAATTGGTCTATTGGCAACTATCCGCAAATTGGTGACATTCTACCAATCGAAGCTTTTATCATCCACAAGAAATTCCCATAGATATGGTAGTTGTCAAGTAACTTGCCCACTCACTCAAACCGATTTGATCACATCTAGTTTGGCGCCGAACGTGAGTGGCTAGCGAAGATACATCCACAGGCTTTCCTCAGACTCCCATCATGCGTGGTCGTGCTTCTATACATGTTAGAAGTTTGCCCTCTAGTGCGCGAAAGGTCCGACGAAACCCATCGCCCAGAAGAACATACTCGCCCGCTCTGGGAGTTGCCTATTCGACTTCCTTAACCAAGGGTGCCCCATTTAGCGACCCAGAGAGCGTCTGCAGCCGAGTAAGAAGAGATAGACCAATCCCGTGATGTGCAGCAGACGGTGGAATATTTGGGAACTAAAGAAAAGGGGAAGGAGAAAGATGAATGAGTAGATAATTAAGGCCCTTACTTTCCTTGGACTGGCACGTTATTGAAGAATCCTAGTCGTTAGTTCTTTGAGTATCTAGAGTGGATAGATGGCTTTCAAAGAAAGTAAACCAGATCGTTGAACCGATTGAACGGTTAGCAATAACTGCACAGTGGTGTGCATATATAGTAGATGTACGGACGGTATACCTACAATATATATATGTATCAAAATTCCTATGAAGACGTCTGTTTTCATGGCTCAAACTATGAAAATAGCTTCTTTCCTTGACAGTCATTCATCTCCCTATATAGTGTTGATGAAAAAGGGGAGAACTACAATGTATGGTTATACAGACAGCCTACATAATATAGAGCTGGGTAATTAGGAGTGAAATTCCTCTAGAATCCATTGCGACTCCTCGGAGCTGCCTAATTCGAATCGACCTGAACCCCTAATACGCCGAAACCGATATATCCACATCCGGCATTGCGCTTCCCAGAATTTACATAGGATCAGTCATCTGGCAAAGTAAATCAAAATCCTCGCTCAGGCGTCTTCGCGCTGAAGACTCACGAGGGAGTCGGCAAGCAACCAGTGAGAACGGCTCTTGAAGGCGATCCAAATATGTACACAATAGAGCTCGTTCAACTCAAGAGCGGAATATCTAGAAACTGTCGTAAATTGACGTTACGGCCTCAAAGGCTGAACTCCTAAGCATTAACAGAATTCATTGCAGTAAGTTTGATCATCGTCAAAAGGCTGGATGTCACGCGGGGATCAAGAAATATCCTCTTTCCGTTACTCCATCGCTGAGTAGCAAAATACCGCCCCAGACGTCATTTCCACGTGTACCACAAGTTTAAAAAGGAAAGAGAACCAGGTTTATGTCGAAACGGTTTCTCAAATATCGGCTGCTGCATCTGCACTATGCTGGAAGGTTTCCGGAAAGAACCCTGGCGGAGGCCATATGTCCGCAATCGAAGGCGGATGAATCAACGGTTGCGATCCCGCAAGACGTTCCGGGTCATTACAAAACGCGTGAAAAGTGTTGTCGTCGATGAAGCCAAAGTCCCTCAGAGTCTCCTCGCGATTCAGAGCCCACTCATTTGTATCCAGATACACGATATCCTTGAAGATAGAGTCAAGATCGCCCGGTGAGGATGAGTGGTCAGAGATATACATGTTGCTGGAGCTATAACGGACATTTTTGTCGGAGTTAGTAGATCCCTCTGCTAGACCGGGATTGGTTTGTTGCATCATCGTGTTCGCAATCGACGGTTGCGATGCCAGGGGTAACGGCGGGCAGACAGAAGCCTTGGTCCCCGATGGAGCCTTGTTGGACAGAAATTTGTCTAGAAGCACAGCAGAAAGACCTGTCGACTGAGCCGAACCTGATGCTGTAATTGCTGATAAATCTTGTAGGTCCTCCGGTGCAGAGTTATGGGAGGGTATATATATACCATTCAACGGCATATTGAAGGCGCAATCTTTCGACGAATATTCTGATTTCATATGATTGGTCGACCCCGTAGGGCTACATTGAGCGTTAATTGTGTCCTGATTCTGGTTTTTCCCCACCAGATCTGCCGGCAACACAGACTTCACATCTTTCGGCATAGGCGTATATGTTGTTCCTAAGAGACTTGGGCCGACGGATGTGCCAATTTGGGGACCCTGCGACGGTAACAAAGGCTCACCTAGAGGCCCATGTCCCATGAATGAGATCAACGATCCCAAAACTGGCCACCTTGAACCGATGTCCGTTAGCCTCTGCCGAAATGTTCCTATCCACTTTGAAAAAGGAAAGGCACTCAACCCAGGCTCAGTCTGAATTGTAGAGGCCGCATCGTAGATGGATCGGAGGGAGAATTCAAATATCGGTGGAAGACCACACATTCGGAAATTCTCCGCATACTGAGAAAGAACCAAGACTGTATGATGGAGGAGGGTTTCCAGAGATCTGTATGAACCAAGAGACATCCGATCACGGTATGGAAGTCCTGGGTACAAACGTAATAACGTGGCGATGTATGTCAGTGTCAAGTAGGTCTGATGAGGAAGCAAAGAGGAACGCCTTTCTGGATACACTTCGGTACCCATAAGCCGACATCCAAGCGGCAAACATCCATCCCATTGTCTAAGTTCAGCTAAAATGTCTTCCGAGTTGGAGACGTCCCGTGTTACCTTATTTAGGGTAGCAACAAGGTCGACGAGACGGTTAAAGCAACTGAGCGCTAGTAAAGGACCATGATTTGGAGGATTATTCACTCGCGGAGCAAGGCTCGAGGAGAAGATTTCCATCCAGGGAGTCCACTCTTCGGAGCCATCTTCTTCTAGGCGTCCAACCCTCGATAGGTGCTCGGCTGACATGCAGGCAGGCCGTGAGAGACGTGCGGAAAGGATCGAGTCAATTACGAAACACCCCAGAAGGACAGCCTTATGCTGCCTTGATTCTCCAGCGTGTCCCACATCAGAGGATCTACCAGGTTCTACCGCTGCTGCCATGCGCACAGCTTGCCCACTCTGCAGCCAGGCCGCATTCCAATCCTCCAGGCCAATGTTCACGAGGCAGAGCAGAAGGAGCGCCTGGATATGTCCGATCTCGAATAGCTCTTTCTCCGATGGAATAAGGCTTCTTGAGACCGAGTACAGCTCCTCGGCCTTGAGCCCTGGGCTGACCATTTTATCGTGAGAGGCCTGTCCATTCTGTGGCGATATCGCTAGTTGTGCAATGGTATAACTTAGAATCGCCCATAGAGCTGCATGATCTCCAGAACTTGGGGATAACTTTCCTATTGTGATCGGTCCAGGGGAATATAGGTACGACGCCCGTTGGATGTTGTGTTTCGCGATAATCGGGAACCACGGATGCGTCCGTGAGAAGTAGATCTCAAGGAGCTGTGGCGTCTGCGGAGGGAGACTCAATGAGTTGGTAACGCAAGGCGGGGATAGGTTACTGTCTGTGGCGGACGAGAGTTTCGCCCTCTTGGTGTCAGGCGATGGAGGCGCGACGATTCGTGGCACCTCTATCCCTGTGGGTGTCGTTCCCCGCCCTACCCGATAGCCCCAGGTGCTACTAGGGTCGGGAGAAGAACTATCTTCATCCTCTCTTGGTCGTTTCACTGGAGATTGCCTCGAATCCCCATCGGGATCCGAGTTGGAAAGCATTTTCTCCAGCGCACCCCACAACCGACTCGTTTTCCACACTCCATGTAGGCTTTCTGATGCACTTTCATCGGACCACAACTTCATCAGCTTCCTCCGTCTGCCAGCAGAGGCTGTTGTCGACCCCAGCAAGGTTAGCATGATATCCTCCAAACCGTCGATATTGCATATCGACAACGCCCACAGCTTCTCGAGTCCACGGACGTATCCCTCTGGAAGGCCACGCTTTTTTGCATGGGGATCGTAGGAGCAGATTTGACCCGAAATCTGGCAAGCAGAGCAAGTCGGACGAATGCCATCGCACCGGTCTTTCTTGCTGCGACAGCGGTCACACGCCCTGGAAACCCTCTTTCGTCGAGGGCCTTTAGTTTCCGACTCATCTTCCATTGAGGACGATCTTATGAGATAAGAATAGGCATGAGCATCTGGGATGATCTGCAAACATGGGCTAGTAAGAATAAGGACTTAGGTAAGGCGTTCGACATGCAGCCGATGAGCGGTGAATGAGAGTCTGAACTGTCCTTTACCGACCGCTTCCGGAATAGAAGATTTGGAAATTAGACATAAGGATAGGACGGACGGATTGTTAAGATCATTCGAGTGCCAACCTGGATCAGATATCAAGCATCAGGAGCAGTAAGAAGAACGACTTACTTTGCGACCAACAAGGGTTCGGAAAATAGGTTTGATTGAGATCATGTGAATGCGGTGCTGCCCACCCATCCATGGCCGTCCGTTGGGAAGCAATCCTGGCGATGTCCGGTGACGAAAGCCGCAACGGACTGAACTACGGGAACGGTACACTGCCCGAGCAAACCAGAGCTTATAAGGATCCAGAAATAGATCGATACAAAAAGAAACGACGAGATCTCGTGAAAAGAGACAATGACGGACGGTCGAGATGAAGGTGAGCATTATTCAGCGGAGACCTGACGATTCCTCCAATACCACAGGGGTGTCATTCCCACAGAGCTTCGCCAAAATCCTTTTCATTCCTCTCCAGATGGTGTGTTTTATCTACTTTAACTTGTCAATCACCTGCGTGTCCCCAACCGGCAGGACTGTATGATACTAGCATGTACCGGCCGTACAGATTGCGCCTACTAGTATGGCTATCGGAAGCCCAGGTCCTTCAGGCCGACGCTCAAAGAACTCCGTGCTAACCAGAACCGCTCCACCATTCTGTTCTGATTCGGACGGCTAACCGAGCTGATAACAGCCTTTCAGCGGTCCATTGGCGTTCTGTATGGCGTTCTCCATAAAATATCATAGGCCACTCAGGAATCCTTCTGGTGCTTATAAACCACGAACATGTCCTCCCGCATCTATAATGTCATTCAGAGATAACGATATCGTTCATCCATGATTTTCTGATGAGATGCTCCATAGCTAACATAGCCAACGACCAAGCATGCGCCCAGCAGACTCTACTCGGTGGTCCTTAGTATATTGGTGTAGCTGGTATAAGTACTTGGATGGGAGAGGTGGTACGACAACCTATTCATGCTAATTCATGCTAAGCTTCGAGCTCTATTATTGGCTTAAGCTGCCGCTGATCGATGTGATAACATCCGGAATTAAGCGTATGGAACCTCACTACGGTTGAAGTAATGTGGAAAGTGAACGCACACCCGCTCATTTCGATTAGCCCCATGTAATAAAGGTTGAAGAGGGTTCTAACAGGATTATTAAGTATTCTATGTGTTGTATGCGTCATACTAGTAGGATACATGTGTGGTATCATTACTCGTTTTGTCAGGGATAGCATATAAGCATCAGGGTCCATAAACCTCTTACAGCAAGCTCTATTCTTAAAACATCCTTGAATCAGCCAATAGGCTTGCCTAGTGCTCTCATATGCAGCTTTCCAAATAACTTATGATGGCAGAATGCGAAGAGGCCCTCAGAACCCTGCAAATCTAAAATGGAATAATTCATTCAAAATCAAGGTAAAGAAGCCCAGCTAGATAGTCTCTAAACGGCAATCTTAAGACTTACAACTTGGCCCCATGCGGCACTTGATTTGATTAGGATTAGTTCCCACCTTAAGGTATAGGCTGGACCACCCAATTAGGTTTAATTCCTACAATACATCAGACTTGGTGCACTGGCACCATGATCTGTAGGCGTTCGATCTTGCGGAAGGTTGATAACTGTATATCATATACCATACAATTCTGCTTCACGTATTATTGCTGTGCCATAGGTCTGGTTGGAAGGAGGGAGTTCTACCCTCCCGTAATATCTCTTCGCGATTAGCAACGACCCTTTAAATCCTTGCCATTCTTAACCCGACAGCTGTAATTGTTTGGGAAAGGGTCCTTTGCCCCAGAACTAATATCAAGTCATGAAAGGCGATGTCACTACTATTACGGTTGTTTTCATTGCCCCGCTAATAATCGATTCATCGAGGAAAACCGGGTGTTGGTCTACCATATATTGTATATATAGGATAATTTACCGCTTACTAATACTCCCGGTAAATGTTACTATACTTGTGTACCTCATTTTGACTTCCCCACTATACCAAACCTGGAATGGAGGAACAGATGGATTACTCCTTCCCGCCCAACAGCCCGATCACTCCCACTCCCATAGGTACATATAAAAGGCTTGTGGTCCTGTATATAAAATACCCATTGGCTCAAAAGTTCTTTTGAGTAGAAAGTCACCTCCAGCACTGGCAACCCCTAGTCGAGTTACCTAACATGATCCACCATATCCTGTAAAAATCAGCTAATCGTGGTTCAGTGCAGCGTATAGCACCAGTTTGCGCCTAAATTGAGATGGCCACGAGTTAACCTGAAGTTAGTTAATTCTTCTTTGGAAATATTATCCTCTTAACATCAATAATATAGAATATAATCCAGGGTATGCTATTGGTTCCAAAAACAAGTGAGGAACGGGGCGGGGCTGTAATACTGCCCAAGGAATTTTGGGGCGTCCAAAGAGTTGAGCTGCTCAAGCTGGAAAGAGGGTAGCCACAGGCAAGAGATTGAAGCAAATCAAACGGTAACAGGGCTTGATCAAGGCTGCAACAGACACCTGCGATAGCAAGCGAAAACCTCGGCTCATGCTCTCCAATCAATTTCGAAGTTGATTTCTTCAATATTTACGGGTGGGCCATGCTTCCAAAAGTCAAGCTGAGTTCTGCCTCCGAACAGACTCTGAACTCCAACGGTGCCCTTTCCTGGAAGGCATCGGCCTCTTTAAACAAAGGCAGCATCCCATAATTCTAGATAATACCTACTAGCCCGCGAACTCTTAACTGAAGTTCCTTCCTACTCCGCTCTCATGGCGTGCGCTCAATGAGGTCATCAAATGACATAAATACACGGCAAAGCTTCTAGTCGGTGAAATTGACCTTGTGGTTTCTGCACCGATAGGTTACATGAACCTCAGACCCTCACGCTTTCCTCTTCAATGTTGAGACCCGGATCTTGAAACCATGATGGATTAGCTTTTGCGATCAATATGCATGTTCAGCGAATCGATAGATGGCGTGGTTGAAGAATCGAAAAATTGCATACCTACCCTAAGATACACCACTTCGCCGACAGAAACTCCATACACAACGAATGAACGTCATGTTTCTTTCTCCAAACGTGACATATACTTGACTGCGAGGATTATCGAGCTGCTTTCAAAGATTCCTAATACCGACCTCTACGGTTCCAGCCCAACATGTTGTTCCGCAGCCCCTGTACACTTATCGTAGATCGTGACGTCGGAAAGACAGAAAGACAGGGAGAACCAAGTTGCATTGAGCGCTAATTTTGACTACGTGATAGGCTAATTGGAAATGAAAGAAGAGTAGCCCGAAGGAAGGCAGAGATGCACTCGCATTTGGACCGACAGTGTATCATCCTAAGCCAGCTCTTTTTCGGATGAAAGAGGGCCGGAACAGATAGCGATCCCCAAGGATAATAATCAAATGGCGATTCATCCCCTTTTCGCTGCGCGGAGCTCACAACTGCTTCCTAATCGCTAGACACCAGAAATGAATGTTAACGGTATGTCCCCTCCGCTGAAACCATGATATTACCCATGAAATCCGTTGTCCAACAGGGATATTTTCCTATTATCCCTACTTTTATCGAAGGGTGTCTTAGCCGTTAGTGTAAATTCGTAGCATCATATGTCCGGCAATTCAAAACTGTCCATGTTTATGGGCGACCTTAGCGTACTTTGCTAGAGACCACCAGAAAGAACTCCCGGGTTCGGAGTTCTTCACTTGTGCCCGAGGACTCGCCCGTGTCTCCAGCATGTTACTCGTGAACGCCCCATAGATTGTTCAAAATCACCATACGCGGTCACCAGTTCCGGTGACCCCAACCCAGTTTATCCAGGATTCGTTCCGAGTTATGGTTCACGATGACAAGGATACATATTATGAAGAAAGCCACTCCATTGCCGAGTTCGTTGTTCCAACATAGCTGCATGGAGTGGATAAATTGAACGGTATCCGGTTGTCACGCTTCAATATACTCAAGTTTTTCTTGCTGGCTTGTTTGGAAATGCTTTATCCATAACCAACTCCACCTACCTATAAGCCTAGCATTATTCATGGAGGCGAGCACAAAAGAATAAATATGACACAAGAAGCAAGCCTGGTCGCCCATCTCGAAACGACACTAGTACATAATAATATGATAATATGCTGGTAATTTCTGCGTAAAGCGTTTACGCCGTTTTTTTACATTACTAGGACGATGATAGTAACAAGACTAATAAATGGTAGACTCGGAGCTTAGACCCTCGGATGGCTACGGCCGTAGCCGCGATCTAGGTTCGGGTCCCGAGGACCTGAGAACTGCGGGCCACTTAACTGTAAACGGTATCACGGACACCCGCCGTCAAATGATCTGGTGATCGTTTGAAATTGCGCTTTTTCTTGTTGGATCTGTGGGTTTTTTTTTTTTTTTTTCTTGTAATTGTCACCATAACTGCTTGAGAATATAAAGTCAATTGACAGGCGCCCTAATAACACATGCATAATACAACTATATGACCCTCATCTCGTCACGAGCAATGCCTCTATGAGGAGGAGTAATAATAACATACATCCTACGTGCGCTTGTACTGTTCTAGATATGTCACGTGGCGCTACGTAGTTCTACATACCATATGACACAATGAAGTCCCGTGCCAAGCCTTATATCCTGGCTAACCAGAATAAACATTACTCTGAGATGGATGATCCCCGTCGGGTAAGCGACCTCAACATGCAATTGTAATAACAAACAGCTTACTAACCCATTAGGCCATTTCGGATATCTCTCTCAGTTGACTGGGATATGATGTATCCGAAGTGAGTAGGCAAGGTTTAGACTGGCAGATTGGGTCAGCCTCTTCTCCTAATCCCATCAATGGCACGAGTTGGGCCGTTATGCGGTCTGTCAGCACTGAACACGCATTGGAGCACAATGCTCTTGTCAAAACTACTCAATGGTGTATCGCCGAAATCATGAACCCCCAAATCGCACGTGGAATACCCTCCTCCGCCGATCGGGATGTTCCATGCCGCCGAGTAAATGCACAAGGCAGATGTCTGTCTATGTGCCATGTTGCACATCTATGCGACCCCCTCGATTAATGGCCGTATAGTATGCATAGTTGCCTTTGGAATATGTCCTATACTCCCAATAAATGCCCTGGAAATACTGAAACCTGGGGTAGTAATAAGGACTGAGAACCTGTTGGCCTAGCATGTCAGCCTCGCGGTTGCGATCGGCTCTCTGGACTGGCGCCCCTGAACTAGGCATATTGAAATCGCGATGCACGGGAGTAGATTGTTGGGGAATGACACAGAAGTTTTAGGAGTCCTGTAAATAGGAGAGTTCGCGTAAAATTGAATTGGGACGACGTTCTGTATAATCCACCTTATTTCAGTGATGATACATCTCTTCAAACCTTTCCGGCTATCATAGATTACGTTCCCCATAGAAACAATCGCCATGACGGCAAGCTGGGATATGACCGGCGTAAGTCTATGATACACACCAGCCTTCTAGTGGTCTTTTTCTGCCGCTCAATTTCATCACAACCCAGTGTGGCAGGCATGTCGGGAATCGCCAGCGAATATCTTATCAGTTGGACAGGTAAGACAAACACAGGCCGTGGAACTACAAGGCGTCTATTATCTTTCCTCGTAAGGCTTGAGTTTATAAGATACAACCGAAGAAAATGGTGGATTTCCCAGCCAAGCCACCGCCAATTGAATAATTAAAAAGCCCCGCTTAAATGGATGAGTCGACCCGAGCTGTATGCAAGTCTCGCCGATACAAGATCATCTTTCCCGTGAAACGCTAATTCGTCGCAAACTCGACAGCATTCACATTGTTGAGACCGTACCTCACTCAGGGATCATCACGGGCTGAATCGACTGGCAAGAGGGGTTGGAAGGAGGTAACTCCCCAGACAGAGATAGTTATACCATAGTGTGTGCCAAAGCATCATGTCTCAGACTGTTAAGCTAGACGTGGGACAATACCATTCATTACAGGGTGTCCATCTTATGCTTATGCTTATAGTTAGAAGCTTCCCCTCCTACGTTTCTCGAGAATCACTGTAAAGTATGTCGCAGCTCGCGGCCGCTTCCTTAATAAACCGGGGTCCGACACGCCTGTAAATTTGGTAGACTGTGGAATAGCGGCAGGGGATTCTATGATAAAGTCTCAAGTTAGGGGCCGGTGTGGCGTTCGCCTTACGCTTGAGAACCCGTAGAGGTTGGTTTGGGTTGGAATCTGATGATTATAGCAATAAAGCATGTCAAATCGAAAAAGTGCCTCAGACCGACGCTGACACTGCCACTGACGAGAGCCGGGAGGATGTCGTACCACGAGCTTGCCTTCAACACAAGTCATCGAGTGAACATACCTCGGCGTATCAGAGATGGGTATCTGCATAGTGGAACTCTACCCGAATTGTGGTTGTGAAAAACGATGAGACAGAATGACATGTTGATTTTTGTGATCAGAGTTTCAGAGCCTATATCAACCTTCACTTCGTATGAAGGCGACAGACGTGCCCTACCATGAGGTTATCCATGACATCGTCTTAGGTGCCATATAGATATAAGCACTGGTGTTTTAACCCAGGTCCGATCCCTCGGTCATGGTTCCCATCCATGTATATACCTATGCATTCAAATATCATTATCTCCCTCCAGGTTAGTGGTTTGGGATTGTAACATGCTATGTCTTTATCTTGACAGATGTCTTAAAGCTCGTTTTTAGGGCCGACAACTTTGGAAATCAGTCTCCCATCAATATGAGAAGAAGTTATTTAGATTTCAAGGATGCATAAATGTGCATGTATATATGTCATCGTCACCGTTGGCTACTGATAATAGTTTCTCATATGGCAAACAGGACAAAGCCTCTGAATAATACAACGCCTGTCTCGGTAAAGATATATACGTACATGTACATATATTATTACATACCATATGTATGTATGGTACCGAATAAAACTAACCAGGATAAATTACTAGTGGTGATTTATTTCCTAATGAGGATTAGTGTTTAGTATTACACTAGTAACAAATGATAATTACTAACTATTTTCCTCAATGTAACGAGTCGCTTTCTCAGAACCCAATGTCACGTGTCATTTCCACATACAGCCATTTATTCGATCGGCTTCTGTTAGATAAGCGGCTTAGAATAAAGATACTAAACTGCGCAACTTTCTATGGCCGAGTGGTATCCAACAGCTTCGAGGGCTCCCGTACAAAATGGTCAACTTACAGGCTGATTTACACCATAACCGAACGGGCTTATTGAAAAATACCTTCCCTGGATTTATTCTCCGGTATCAAAATAATACTTCTAGACCTCAAAATCTTAACTTGAATGGTTGTTGTGGCTAAAGTCCGTTTCTTCAGGGTATTTTTGGTATTGGTTTTGTCCGGCACCAATATCATACATATACTATCCATACCTTGGGTGACTAGGTTGTCTTGGAGGGTATTAAAATACGACCTGCCCAGCCAAGAACACCTACCTAATCTTATCGGAGCTTATCGGTATGGTTTAATACGATAATTATTTTATTCATTAGTATTAGATTTAAGCTGAATTCAGGTGCTCGGGCTTTTTTATCCCGTGTCTCCTTTTCACCTCCGTTCTTCGGTTCAAAAACTTCATGGTTCCCAAAGGCCCTGGATTGACTCGGAATTTTGAGGTTGTCCTTTTTTTACCCTGAATATATATCTATCCAGCGATCATTGCTTTGATCAAGTTAGAATATTCTCAGTAATGAGTGCAGCGGTATCGTTCCTTCTATGACTACATGCAGCGGTATTGCTCCTACTAGGGTGCGGTATTATTCCTGGTGTGGTTGTTAGTAGGATTGCCTCTGCCGGGTCGTTCCTGCTCAGTACTTGCGGTTGCATAACAGCCTGCTGCGATGTTGTCCTTGCTACGGTTGCTTACCACGGTATTGTTCCCATCCAAAAATTTTTTTTTTTTTTGATAATTCTAAGTGACCCTGTTTACCATAACAAGGGTTAACAATTGGAGTCGTAAGAGAAGTGATGATTTCATTGGTTGGTCCCTATTATAGGGATATAGGCTCGGGGAACCCGAACCCAATACGGAAAGGCTAGAATTCTTTTAGATTAGTATTTGAAATTGGAAGGCCGCAGCGTAAAACTCAAAGGTGGAGCAAGGTGATCATGACGGTGGAGATGATGAATCCTAACAAGAACTCGTTTAAATAGAATCCTTTTTCAAAGAAAGAGCACGTCTAGACTGCGAAGTCTTTGACGGCTATAACTTTATGTAAGGTTTCATTTCCTCCAAACAGACCTATAAGCTATCGATAATGAGTATTTAGTGACTGTACCCGTCCCGGAAAACCAGAGTTCGATTTCCGTCACAGCCGGGAACTGTCTCGGTCGACTGGCTGTGAAAGGAAGCCTAGGCCTTTGTGGAGCGAGGAATCGACTCTGTGTATTCGTTGTCTTCGTGTTCCATTTATTTCGACGTTTCGAGTGGAAACTTAAGGACAAGAGATGCAAGACTCTTTTTGAATGCAGAAGATTGGGGGATCATAGTTATGAGCTCGTAAAGCGTTCAACTTTTTCTTTTCCCTTTTTTTGTTTTACCATAGACCTAAGTCATAGTAGTAGAAACTAAGTGTACAATCTATTGAAAAACACCAAGAATATAAGATGAACAGGGATAAGGATCTGCAGGATTTCTTCTAAGCTTAGCTCCGAGATTCTATGCACTTATATTATATATCTCTACTTTCTTTTCCACTTTCGGCTTTCACAGGATCGTATATAGAGGCTCCACCACAAACATAACATCATTGTATAGTAATGCCATAAGCATGCATCATCCCTACAGAGCTTATGTATTTTTGTACCGTGCTACATATGAGAGCACAAACCATTGCCTTTCAAGAATTTTGTATAGCTTGATAGGGATTCCCAACAAAAAAGCGGTCTCACTTACATAATAAAGCCCATTAGATGTGTAAATTCATCTCAGCAATGATACCTGAATGCAGCCGACGATCTTAATTTGTCATCGTCAACTGTGGGTACGCTCAACAATCGTTCTGTTTAGTAATCCATGTTACATAGAATCAAAGCTTGACTAGGCAACTGCGCAATCCTGAAGCCAAAAGCAGAGTAAAGAATCCTAAAAGGGCGCACTATGATAAGAGCTTCATCCTATGTTCTACCACTGCTAGAGCGGAGCGTCTGGTTTATGTGAGCTTACAAACATTACGGGTAGCTAAGAAAGCCAGCGATCCACGTACACCGATATCGACTTGCGGGAATCAGGACCCTGGTCCGTCTGGATGTATAATAAGTTCCATGACAGGTAATTGGTGTCTCTCGGCTGTAGTCAACTTTGATATAAAAGGCAGTATCCTCTCGATGGCCAGAAGGTCTCTTGCATCGAAAAAACGCTTTTTTTATCTACACCTAAGAACAAATAAGCGCTAAGATAATCCGGCTTGCATGCTCTTTTCGTGTCGAGATATTCTCTTTTTTTTTTCCTTTCAGCTATTGTTATTTGGAACAGCATTCGCGGCGCCGCTTGACCTTTTGACAATCTTTTCCACGTTATAGATATCGTAGTAGTATTAACATAGACATCATGCAGGATTTGTTGGTAATATTAAACGGTCCTCCAGGAAGAAAACACTTATTGCTGTATTTGAACATACGTGTTAAGGATTATACATATTAGACTTGGACTTGGAAGGGTGTTCAAGCTCATTCGTTGAAAGATATTGGTGACAAGGCGAAATTCTCTGAATCCGAATCTAGAAAAAGAAGTTGGTATGTCAATGCACATGACGTCTAGCTCATTTAATATCAAATGATAGCACAAAAATGGCTATCCTAATCTGTCATCATCCTTGGTTCTCAGAATAGTTAATGGTACTATTTATATAGGCTAAGGACTTGGTTAAAAATAATATAGTGAGGTAACTAGATTCTAGGAACAGTCCTATCTACACTTGTTGATGGCTAAGAATGATCCAGGGGGTTGTAAACCCCTTAACCGATGCTTCCTTCATAAATTGAATTTCCTCAGGTAATCTATAGCTAATGAAATAGCCTCATCTGCCTTACTTACCTCAGTCCCGTTACCCATAGACGTTGGAGCTTTGCCGCCAGCTTTCCCTCCTACTACCCCAGTGACAACATTAGCCCATTCATTTGCTGACGCGCCTTGTTCACTGACCACCTATTACAGAACAAACATTAGCATCAGACGATAGTGACATGACTCAAGCCCTTACCTTCGCCACATGACACCCATGAGTAACCTTACTTTGCTGGAGATCTGCAGCCAGTAGATAAACCGTCTTATCTGGGAACTTGGATCTAACATAGTTCAGAGACTCGCTGAGAACTTTAGAATTTGCGGAAATTGGTAGCTTGGTAACAAGCCAGGATTTGTCTCTGTTTTCTGCAGATTCAAAGTATGATGTTATCACCTCAGCAGCCTTCTTTGATTCAAGTCTTTGCTGAGCCTTCTGTCCTTCGATAATTTGTTTATGTATTTGGGCAAAGCGATCCCGAAACCGGGCTTTCTGCAAAGCAGAAACCGTGAGCTGACTCAGCTCAGCCTGGAGATGCCTCGCTTCCAGCTCCTTATCCGGGGTGAGCTCCATTGCATTGAAATTGGTCAATCGCACTTTAAACTCTTCTGCCACTCTTTGGACACAGTGAGCATCTTCCCCAGTGACGGCGGTTATTCGGCGGATGCCTTTAGCGATGCCAGATTCTTCCAAAATGACGAGATCCTTGATGTCACTAGTTTTCTGAACGTGTGTTCCACCACAAAATTCAATACTTACGCCTCTCCAACGTGGGTCCTTGACGTTTTTCAATATCTCTTCAAGCTCCACTCCAACGGAGACGACGCGAACCGGGTCGGGATAGGTCTCGCCAAAGACAGCGCGAACTCCTGCGATTTCTCGGGCTGTCGCAAGAGGAACCTCCTTGGAATAAACTACGCAATTTTGGCGAATGTACTCGGTTGCCTCCTCTTCGATCTTTTGAAGTTCTTCATTGGAGATACTAGACTTATGGGAGAAATCAAAGCGTAATTTCTCAGGTGCGACAAGGGAGCCCTTTTGTTCAACGCCATCACCGAGGACCTGCTTCAGAGCGAAGTTGAGGATGTGCGTCCCTGTGTGATTATTTCTGATTGGCCACCGGCGAAGTTCATCATACTCGCAAATGACCGATTCACCCACAGAAAAGATACCATACTTCATGTATCCGGTGTGCAGAACATAACCAGCGTAAGATTGAACATCACCCACTTCAAGCTCTGCTTTTCCATCGATGATAATCTTACCAGTGTCATTTTCTTGACCACCCTGTTCCGCGTAAAAATTCGTGCGGTTAAGTACGAGCCCTATCTGTTCGTTTTGTTGAACCTGATGTGTAGAGCTGACAAAGGATTTTCCATGGTAAATAGCTTTAATCTGAGCGACAATGTTCCCTCGCCCAAATTTAGCACTGTCATCCGTCTTTCGGATGTCCCCCATTGTCTCTAGTTTCGCAAGGTCGTGCACATCAAGCTTAACTATATCTGTCGCTGCTTTCTTTGAAACTTTACTGGCTTCCTTGGCCTTTAGTCGTGCCTCCTCAAACTCTGTACCGCTGATCCGTAAACCTCGTTCCTGAGCCATAATTTGCGTTAGGTCTGCGGGAAATCCAAAAGTATCATACAACCTCCAAACATCAGCACCATGTAATCTGTCCGATCCTTTAAGCTTCGCCTGCTGAGCATAATACTCAAATTGCCGTTCACCCCGATCGAGGGTCTTCGAAAAAGAAAGCTCCTCCTCATCCAAGATTTCCAGTACTTCACTTTGTTTCTTTCTCAGTTCAGGAAACACGTTGCCCATTTGCTCTACGAGAGTAGGGACAATTTTGGAGAAGAAGCCACCAATTTCGACTAGGAAATACTTTCGAGCGTAACGGACGCCTCTTCTTAACACTCTACGAACAACATAGCCACGTCCTTCACTGTTCGGGATCGCGCCGTCAGATATTGCAAAAGTCAAGGTCCTCACGTGGTCCGCGACGACCCGGTAAGCTGTATCAATCCCATCGGGGTCTTCAGGCCCAAATTTCCCTTGATATGCCCTGGAGCCGGTGATACGCTGAATGGTTTGGAATAAAGGGGAGAATACGTCGGTGTCATAATTTGATGACTTTTCTTGGAGGATCGAGACGAGCCGCTCGAACCCCATACCCGTATCGACATGTTTGCTTGGAAGTGGTCGCAAGGACAAGTCTGGCTCACGGTTGAATTCGATGAAGACATTGTTCCAAATCTCAAGTACGTCCGGGTCATCTTTGTTGACAAGAAGAGCAGCATTACGACCGCCGATTCTATCGTAGTGTATCTCGCTGCAAGGGCCGCAAGGACCTTGATCGCCCATTTCCCAAAAATTGTCCTTCATATTTCCGGGAATGATATGATCTTCGGCGACTCCCACCAATTTCCAGAGATCTCTGGCTTCGAAATCAGGCTTAAGGCCACCGCGATCGTTTCCCTCGAAATATGTAACGTAGATACGGTCGGGATCCAAACCATAAACATTTGTCATGAGATCCCAGGAATATCGAATAGCGTCTTCTTTAAAATAATCACCAAAACTCCAGTTTCCAAGCATCTCGAAAAAGGTCTATGATTCAATACTTGTCAGCAATGTAATCTCATTGGCCTACTCTAGTATTGGCTCTTCTTCTTTTTCTTTCCCACTCCCCTGCTTTCTTGGCTGTATACTAACATGGTGGTAACTATCCTTCCCCACATCGTCAAGATCCTGGAGTCGTCAGTGATCTAAAGTGTCAAAGCTGCAAGAGCATTCCTACATTGTGTTTGCCACCGGCACGGATACACTATCTCTATTATCAGCAACGAGTATTCGATAGAACATTGAAGGGTGAAATGCCTTTTGTGAGTTAACTGCTCGTCTGAGATGGGCAAAATCAGAATGCGGATCGACAGTTCCCAAAAAAATGGATTTGTACTGGTTCATCCCAGCATTTGCAAATAGTAATGTAGGATCCGAAAGCGGAACAACGGAAGATGAAGGAACTTGGCAAGTTAGCGAAGAACAAGACAAAGGGTCTTGTGTCTTGTCACTTACCAAAAGTATGCCCTCTCTCCCGGAAATAGTCTAGAAATGTTTTTCTCACCCGGTCAGCTGCCCAATATGGTGGACTGGTCTTATCATCTGAAGTCATTTTGAACAGTATGCGAGGAACGGGGAAATGAGGGGTTGTTGCTCTTGATCTGTATGGACTGGTAAGGAGAGAATGAAACGTTTTGAGAAGTAGTTGGGATGAAAAAGAGAAGTGAGTCACGGCGTCGAGCTCTCGCAACCTCAGACTCAAACACCACCGAACTTGCATACGGTCAACCAATGACCCCCGACAACTAAAAGCCTTATTATTGATGGAATAATCCTTTCTAGTAGATTTTTTGAAGACCGCGATGACAATCAACTATCACGGAGCAATTCTGCCCCATTATTCCGCCTATTCTATGCTTACCTCATCCGTTCTACTGATTTTGATCGGATTCCACATGTGACATTATTTATTTTTTTTCAATAGAAAGAGAGATGGAATGATTTTTGAAACCAGACAAAAGCGAATAACTTTTGTACCCATATACTGATATATGATGCGTGACGCGTGGCCTTAAACATCAATAATTGATATTCATCGCTGCCGCTGCGAGTTCCTGGCTCGAAACAATTCTCCATCCACTCCGGACGAAGCTCGTCGGTCCATCCGGTACTTGCCAGGGCGATATGAGCGTCTGGAAGCGCTGACAAAAAAGACCTCTGGTGCTTTTTTACTAAGTCGACGTCCATCAAGTAGTACATTCTCGATTAATATACCCTTTCCTTGCTATGTCATGTATACGTTATGTTTTTCACATCTCGAAATGACAACTTTATTTAACCTTGTTGAATCCCTCATCACCAAACCCTTTTCATCCATGTCATAGCGGTTCTCTAGCTTTACATCGTATTTCAATACCGCCATGTTATACAACTTGAACCAGTGTTGAAAAATCTTCGAGTCTTGAGCTTCCGCTTAAAATACATCGCGATGTCAAGTCTTATCCCGTTCCCCAAGCGGCCTCAAACAGAAGGATAACTAGACCCTTGCCATGGGATCTCCTCAGTTGTCGAAGTACGGCTACAACAGCCTTCCTGCCCACTCCCCCTTTCAACGGCATCAAA
Source organism: Pseudotulostoma volvatum (assembly GCA_019804575.2). Taxonomy (NCBI): domain Eukaryota; kingdom Fungi; phylum Ascomycota; class Eurotiomycetes; order Eurotiales; family Elaphomycetaceae; genus Pseudotulostoma; species Pseudotulostoma volvatum. The sequence goes on from JAHQZX020005199.1 coordinate 77,385, forward strand.
CCCAAGGGTAGCTAGGTCTTCCGCCCTGAGACCTCCTAAGCCGTCGAAGTTTGCCCGCCGAAGTGTCGTAACCGAACCCTCCTCCCGCCTCGCTACCTTATCTCGCAGCCTTGAGCTGAAGGGTAGCTAGATCTTCCCGCCCGAGATCTCGACAACATGCAGCCACCAGCGTCCTTGTTCGCCCTCTGTGCCTCCCTGCGAAGAAGGACCGCCACATGGCGAGTTGGCACTCGGAGGATACCGCAATAATGGGGTTTTTCATCCGGCAAATTTCCGTTAAGGATCTCACACGATTTTTCCCTTGAGCATACATATAGATGGATGGACCGAATGGCTGAGGCCAATCAGAGTAACAATAATAATAATACCGCTAAAAAGTGTCATGAAAGAGCATATTAGGGTGCTATACATTATTTTGACTATTTCTTGGAAGAGGGATATTATTCTACTGGGTGGACGATATTTAGAGATATCACCCAGAATACGGACGGCGACTAGTTGGGCGGTTAATTTTTGGGCCGCTATAGCCACAAACCAGGCATGCACGTAACAGAAATCTGGCTCTCGTACCCGCTATTCGGGAATAATAATATTTACCTTGAGATTCTTACTACTATCAAGAACCTTATCACTTCTCAGACTTCGAATTAGCGACAAGAAGATCGCAGTTTGTGCATCGATTCTTGTTGCGATAGCAGGAGCTTGTACGTATATTCCGCGTTAAGCCTCAAGAGCCCTACAGGAGAGCGATGGATGAATGACGGAGCTTCTATCAGGGTCAGCTTTCTTGTAGGGCGCCGATCGGGTAGCTGCAATTTCCCCTTCGAGTTGACATTACAGAAATGCTCAATGCGATCAGCTCACAGTGGTTTTCGGATAGAGAAGAATACCTTACGGACTTATCTCTAACAGCTGATGAGAGAAGCGCTGAAGAGACTTGAAGAGGCTTATTATTAATGATATGGGAGCTTCTGCTCCAAGAACTATGATATCTAATGTGCAAGAAGGGACATGCGCCGAGCTCAACCGCCCCACAAACAGCCCCACAATCTCGGGCGCAGAAATCTACATAAGCCAACGGGAAGAAGAGTCTGGGCTATCTAGATATTAAGGGAGCTGACCCTTTATAGTAAGGAAATAAGGGTTCAGGACAGCGTGACTAAGGTGGTGGATGGTTATAATAACACATTCCACAAGGCACCAGGTTATATACAGGATTCAGGGGGGGTCGGAGGATATTTATCCGAATCACATGCAACTAGAACCAATTTGGAAGGATAACCCGATTGGGCAATGACAATATCTTACAGGCATTATTGTCCTCTGCTAGGCGTTCCAACACAACCTAGATTAAAATTTGGGTAACATACTTTTATCAATTAATCAAAATACTATAATATAAATCTATGTTGTCGGATTTTTCATTTGATGTTGTGGTAGAGCTGGGGTTCATCGGATTCGTTGCTTGAAGGGGGGTGTATCATGGGACTTGGGCGTTGTACTTTTGTATTACAAAAACATTTACATTTTTAGCTCATAGTGCCGTGACGAGGAGAGTATATCTCTTTAGTGCCGGCTGTGGTAATATTTCAGTGTGATATGCATACACAATTACAGTTAGCGGGCTGGATGGGGCGTCCCGATTTTGGATGGCCAAGGTCACCGGACCAGACAGTTCCGCCAATGGCTGCTATAAACGTAACTCCCTGCTTTTTTGCGAGATGCAGCCACGAAGGATAATACATATATCATAAAAAACAAAGCTTTCTTCCAAGCAATGTGCCTCCTGTGATGTCGTCGTCAAAAACATCAAGAACTCTCTGCATCGACTGGCACTCATCCACATACGTCACACTACCGAGGGCGGACCCCAGCTACACGCACCACGCTGGGCGGCTCTATCTTCACCAACGAAGGCTAGATCGCAAACGATCAGAAGGCTAGTACTCATTACTATTATATGTAGATGGCGCCAAGCTCCAGTACAACAACACTTGACGAGAGTCGGAAACGCCCATCAGAAAGTGACCCAGATGACCAGCCACTTTCAAAGAAATTCGAGCGTCTATACATCGGTATTCTTGTTTTTTCTAACAGGCCTCTAATGTTTATATAATAAACATTGACGGGTTTGTTTTAATTGATATAGGTCAACCACCACCAAGCAGTAATGGTTTACATGCGACAAACGGGGTGTCTTCCCAGCCAGAGACATGGATACCGGATCCAATGTTACTCGACGACACGAAATACACTACCTATATACACAACATAGATCGTGAGCTGGAGGAGGTAGATAATCAAGAGCGGCAAATCTCGTTCCTTCCAGAAATCGAGAAGAAGCTGAACAGCATTCCCAAGTTGGTTCTCGCAGACCCGAAACCTAAGAATCAGGAGATTGTTCTATATCGAGCGCCATGCTCTTTAACGGTTCCCGAAGATAAGGATTATGTCAGAAATGCTATCCTCGAGTTTCGAGCGAATAAGCAGGTCAAAAAGGGGAGAAGTCATAGCATGGAGCTTGACAGCATCCAAGGTAAAGATCTGAGGCATGACCGCATAGGGGATTTAGATGCCTCTGGCCAGGATAATGATATAATAATGAAAAACTGATTTCTATCGCTAGATGGCCGAAGCTTTGTTAAAATTGAAAAAAAAATTTTTTAACAACAATATATATTTTAATCATTTAACGTAAGAGGACACCGAGCTGGCCAGTTTGAATCCTCATACAAAATGCCGGCTTTTGCAGCCTTATATCTCAACTTCCATAGCATACCCTGGTTTCTAATCTGGAGGTTGGATTGTATATCGATAGAACTATATATTGACCATCTGAAAAATTAGAAATAATGCCAATAGGTGCCAAGATGAGTGGGGTAAAGTTGGGTTTTAGTCGGAACATCAAGTTGGCCAGGAGTCCGGGACACCGGGCTGCCCAGGCAATGCCGGACCGATGCAAATACTAGTAACATACATATGGCAACACTTCAATGTCAAAATTACTTAATTGAGCTTACTTATGTGCATGTAAAGTATGCTTAAATTAATTCCGAATGTTGCTGTCATCATAGACAGCGAGCAATAGTAATGAGTTGAGCTCGGTTTCGTGTGCTACCAAAGTAAGTATTGCTGGCCAGGATGAATCCTCAGATAAAATGCCACTTTCTAGAGCCCTATATCTCAATACCCACAGCATATGCTAGTCTCTAATTTGGAAGTTGAATTATATATTTATAGAGCTACTTATAATATATGTGTAAAACTAGAAGTAACGTAAACAGGCGTCGAGATGGGTGAGATAAAAAAAAGCTGGTTTATCAAGCTGGCCAGCGGTGGCCAAGAAGAATCGGTTTAGAATAATACTACATATTAGCTCGCGAACAAAGCATTTGACTAAACCGAGCCTAATTGCAATTCATTACTATTGCTCATTGTCTATTCATGATGACAGAGTGATATTCAATTTAAACATACCTTGCATGTACGTAGATAGGCTCAATCAATTCTGAACGTTGGAGTGTTATCCCATCCATCTCAGCAACTACTTCTAAATTCTGCACATTTTTCATAGTTTTATCAATATATTGAGATATAGGGCTCTAGAAAGTGGCATTTTATCTGAGGATTCATCCTGGCCAGCAATACTTACTTTAGTAGCACACGAAACCGAGCTCAACTCATTACTATTGCTCGCTGTCTATGATGACAGCAACATTCGGAATTAATTTAAGCATACTTTACATGCACATAAGTAAGCTCAATTAAGTAATTTTGACATTGAAGTGTTGCCATATGTATGTTACTAGTATTTGCATCGGTCCGGCATTGCCTGGGCAGCCCGGTGTCCCGGACTCCTGGCCAACTTGATGTTCCGACTAAAACCCAACTTTACCCCACTCATCTTGGCGCCTATTGACATTATTTCTAATTTTTCACATGTTCGATATATTGTTCTATCGATATACAATCCAACCTCCAGATTAGAAACCAGGGTATGCTGTAGGGGTTGAGATATAAGGCTGCAAAAGCCGGCATTTTGTATGGGGATCGAGCTGGCCAGCTTGGTGTTCTTTACATTATTCATTTCGTCAAAGAAAAAGAGGAGTCATGTATAAGCCCTGATAAATTTAAATTATTGGCCTTCGGCAGGTTCAACCCCAATCCCGGGTTTAGGCAAGGTGGGAAAACGACATGTATATGGAGTACATATACATTTTTTGAATATGAATCCCTTTTAGACCATACTGGCAACTTTCTTTTAAATAACACACAACCATGTATTGCGTAGGCAAACCCACCTGCAGGTACTTCCTTTACGCCGACGGCAGGTGTTCCTCATATCCCTTTCCGTATATTACAGGGTATCCTAGTTATAGGGCTTGGGAGCCTTTCGGGAGGGTTGACATCCCATACCTGCCTAACGACTTTTTAATTTATAATACCTTCGTCTCCAATCCCCTTAATTGGGGAATAAAGGAGAGCTTTCTATCTCGTGTAGACTGATATAATATTATTATCCAAAAATTTGCAGTAAGACATGCTGCATAATAATGTGCAGTTAGCGGTCGATAATATCATGTCTGCCGATAGTAACCAGTACGACGATCTGCAGGTTCAAATATCGAAGTTTCTGATATTTGATGCTATCCGCATAGTATTTCCAGAAGAGATGAATAATACACTTGATTTTCATGCCGGCGATATCAATGTGCTAACAGAAATGTCCCAGGGAAGACACACCCGGCGACACTCGGGCCAATTCATGCCAAGGAAGGAACGATCGCTGGGAACTGGAAAGTCCTTCACGATAGCGGCTTTCTTTCGACCATGGAGGAGTTTTCTCCAAGAGGCTGTGCCTCGTGTTTGTAAGACCCAATTCTTCCCAAATGAAGTCATTGCCACCAACGTAGATTTTTCTTTTCAAAGACTAACCACCAAAGTGCCTCGGCCTGTTTCGGCTGCGGGGAGAAGCCATACATAACCTTCCAATATGCTGTCGACAATTGCCTGCTTACCCGTAGTAGTACCAATCAAGCTTTGGCACCGTTTGGTGTGCTCCAGCCATTTGTCCGATGTTGCCCTCTTGTGAATTCGGGCAACCCACATGTCCTCTTTAGACAAAGACTTCCTGGTGGTATTCCAATCACCTTTGCATAATCCCTGGACTATGCGTCGCCTTGTTTTTCAGAACCGTGCCATTGATGTTGAGACGTTAATATGGGGAAGGAATCGAGAGCGTAGCTGATCAGCCTAAAGGAATTAAACGAATTCTAGTAAACCAAGAGAAACAAGAAAAGAGGGAAAGGGGAAAAAGAGGTCATGATCGCGTCGTGCACTATGTCCATTTGGGGAAAGAAGGATAGTCACCTTACTGAGCGAGGTGTGACCCTGCTACGCCAAGACGGGACTTCTCCTCAGGTCTAGTTTCAAATTGAGCAGTTGTGTCCGGGAAATTGCTATATTATACACGTTCTCTTGCATTAATAAGTGGCACAACAATGTGTCTTTTACATTATAATTGAGACTACTAATATCTCAAGACCTACTCTGTTTACTTATCCATTTGCTTGGCATAAAATAAGCATTAACCAACACTGAGTCTGCTGCCATTGAAGGGTTATAGAGCTATTTAACAGTAAGTACTATACAAGTTGTGAGTAGTGCTGAATTTTTTTTTTTTCCCGAGCCACTTGACCTATACAATCCTCCCTCCCAACCGTCTTTGGCCATTGGGTAAATCTGTATCATGGAATCTATTGCGCGTGCTAACGCGTAAAATCAGATTGCGAGGGGAGATAAATTAATCTATATTTTTGCCCGGCGTTCCTATCAAATTTTGGTTTAGGTTGTTTGTTTACTTTTAAACAGATGGTCGTGCAGCCGCTAGACTAGGACGGAGGTGGAAGTGAGAAAGTACGCACGATCTAAGATTATTTTCTTGAAGGAAATGGTTTTCTCATTGGGTTGGATCATATACCAAATTTTTTGGTGCACGCATCATTGGTCATCTATAGATCCTTTAGAGATGATTTAAATTTCTAGGATGATTGCTTCATACATAATTTGATTTGCAATATAACATATCATATAGATATGGCTTTTATTCTACCTATAATGGGTTAGTTTCAGCGGATGAGGAAGATTTTTTAGCGCGGGAGTTAATTTTCTCATTTTTGGCCCCCTTTTCATGCACATTCGATCATATATCTTGGGTAGTGGTATAGCCACACCAATTATATTCCTGCCACACCAGTTATCTTCCTGCCACACCAATTATCTTCCTACCACACCTCTAACTTAACTAAGCTTAGCGTCCATGAAGTAGTGACTGGAGCTTGCTTGCGCATTATTCTACTTAACA